>BJBW01012304.1:0-28271 GCA_004320125.1 Scolopax mira | reverse complement strand
TGTTCTGTCCTTGCCGGCCTTTGTGAACAGACTCTCCCCAGTTTTCCTGTAGCCCCCCTCAGGTACTGGAAGGCCGCTATTAGGTCTCCCTGGAGCCTCCTCTTCTCCAGGCTGAACAACCCCAGCTCCCTCAGCCTGTCTGTGTAGCAGAAGTGCTCCAACCCCCTAATCATTAAGTGACACCTTAAGCGAGTGTCCTCATAAAAGGGGAGATCCTGGTGTGCAGCCCACTGCCATACAGGAGAGCTCAAAGGGCTCTGGGGCTGTCCACTATTTATACAATAAGACAATTAACCTCTAGTCATATTCTCATGAGAATAAAATTTCTAGGTCCCCACTCCAGACAGTATGCTGACTATGCTGCCAGCCATCCCCCAAAGTCCAGATACAAGTTATCACAGCTGCTTTTGTGATGGCCGTGGTGGCCAAGGCCCGAGCCTTGGGAGCCGGGAGAGGGGGAGGAAAACAGGGAGAGCACACCGCCACAGTGGGTTCCTTGGTTATGCTATTCAATAATTTCAGCACACTTGCATAATCTGACTGAACCTCAGGTCTCTGGGAACAATGTATTTAGCTCTATAAGGCAAATTTGACTCTAAGTATATGAAGGTTAGAAAACCCTTGAAGAAGTACACCTACAATGCGTAGAGTAATTGCTTAATGGAGAATATAGTGTACTTGATAGAGACCTGTATTAATTAGTGAGGGGGGAAAATTATATTTTTATGGAAGGCATTGCTATTTTTTTGTATAATACAACTTAGGCATTGCATGGTAGCTGACTTATTTGAACCTTCAGGAGAACGGCAGAGGGATCAAGTCTGGGAAACTTCATATAGAAAACAGGTTTAGGTAGCTCTATGTTTTGCATTTTTGGAGAGTCCAGATATGTTTGCCTTTCCTGACGTAAAAGTTCCTCATGTTTAGTTCCTGCACTTGATCACATAGACCAGGAAAGTGTTCATCTGAAGCATTTTTGGGACTGATGTTTGCCCAAATTTCAAAAAGAAAATACCAAACTTTCATTAGAGATTTCTTCTGTACAAAACCAATCAAATATAGCTATTAGCAGTTTATTATTTATTCTTCTTTTTGCTAGGGATAAGCCCACAGATATGAAGATAAATTACTGAATTATTGTCACCTACATGATTTCGTAATCCTTGGTGCATTTAAGAAACTGTTAAGTTAGTCCTTTTCATATAAGTGGTGAGTAGGAGCTAAGTGTACTGTACTAAATACCTTCATTTCTTATAAAGTGTGTAGATGGAGTTAAACACTGAGCAGGAAAGTGGGAGGTATTTATTTTATGGCAATTTTTTTTGCAAGGTTCACAGAAAGCAACTAGAGATACACTGATGCTGAAGTCAACATCGTTTTAGGTGAAGGGTAGATACTATATCTCGACCCAGTTATCCAGTGTGTACTGTCAGTGATACCAGCTGAGGTCTCTACTTCTGAAAGAGTAGCTTCTGTGCAACTCTTATCCAAAGATCATAAATGTTTTTATCTATTTCTATTCCTGTCCCTCAATACTGATTACAACTTAAGTGCTAAGAGGTGGGTGGAAGAACTTATAGGATATTAGGAGCATCTCCTTTAAGTATTTGGAGGAAAAAGCCTCTAAAGTTTTGATCATCAACTTGTTTTTATTTGTAACTTAAATAGGACTCAAGTAACTCATCCTCTGAACAAGAAAATTTCAAGAACAGCAACATTTCTCTTGTTTCTCATACCTTGTAACAGGAACCTATTCCCCACACATCTGTTCCTGCCCTCCAAAAGTTTGTAAAAAGGTCTAAACTTCTGATCAACAGGCATATGCAGCATTGCAGGTGTGATTGAAAGGAGATCTGGATTCATTTATTGAATATGCACTTCTCATTTTTAAGGGATTTGTCAAGTATAATACATATCTAGGAAAAGAATACCCAACACCAAGACAATTGGGAAAGAGGAGGAATCTTACTACCTAATCCAGCTGGCTATCAATAAATTCCTTTTATCTGTGTTCTTGTTTAGAGGGCTTAGTGGCACAGTGTTGTAACTTGAATTGTTAGAATTGTGTGAAACTTTTTCTGTTAGATAGTAAATTTATTTGAAAAGTGTTCTGTAGACACTGAGTTTGTTTTCAATTAATAGTTTAGGCTCAAAAAAAAAAAAAAGGAGAGAGAGAGGTGCTGAAAATGTATTAAAAAAGAAAGTATTTTCCCATAAATGTTATGATAAGCACCATTAATATGATTATTTACCTCCCCCCCCCCCCCCGCCGGAATCTTTTCTTATTCACTGTTCACATTGGAGAGCATTTATTTAATGATGACTACTGCTATCTAAAAAATTGCTCAGAGACTTATCACAGCCTGTTTAAACTGTGTTTTGGAAATTTCCCCTGAAAGTTACTGGCTACAAACATGAACAAGGTGGCGCCACCTCCCTGAAGGGTGAGATGATGAAGTACTGGGCTTTCATTTTACAGATAAGGGCCCGAAACAGAGGAAGATTACATCAAGAGTGCTGTTAACTTTGAGTGCCCGCTTGAAGATGCCTTTTTGAGTGCTGTTAACCCTAAATAACATATTTCGTGTTCACAATGTAGCTCTTACTGATTTTCAGTACCCTGAAATAAGAATTTGACTTCAGGCCAAAAAAAAATAAATTTAAAAGGTAGAGTCTCTCCCAAACAACCCTGTTCCTGGTTGCCTTGAGTTCCCAGTCCTGGTCTTCTATTGTTGAGTAAGAAGTAAGTCTTAGCTCTCTGCCCAGTCTCATCAAAAGGCCTAAGAAGGGCTAAATAACTACCTGTAGGTGTTTTGCAATGTAGACATTTCTGTCCTAACTAGTATCACTGTAGTGCACTACACTTTGTGTAGTCAAAAGAAAGAAGTAAACGATAGAATGCAACTGATATCCCACAGATGGCATCTAAAATATAGCAATAGAATTGCGTGCTTGCACCTGCCTCTGAAAAAAGTGTGAGTAACCCACAGATGGACATGCAAACCTAGGTGAAATTAATCCCACCTTCTGTGTCTCACCCAGCTGGCTCCTTACCCAGGCACCTGTGCCATGCTTTGTCTCCTTGGCTAGCCAGAGCTGGCTTCGACACCAACATGTCTTCAGTTCTTTTTCTCCATCTGTCTGCTTTGCCATCCCTCCCACCCTCTATTATAGTAAGGCATCCTCTTTTTTCCATGCCTTGTGGGGGTTCAGAAGTGGCAGGCTAATCAAGAATATAAGATGGTATTCATGTTCCTGCACCTCTTTCCAAATCTGTCAAGGTAATAGGGAGAATCCTGCTCATCCCTTGCACTTCTGCTCACTGCACTGCAGGGTAGCAATGGGTGTAGGAAGGTCAGCCTATAGCTTCCCTGGAGAGCTGGAGCTTGTCTAACGCTGTTGGTGGCTTCTGAAACTGAGTTGTTTTTTTCACGTTATGTGCTGACTACATACGACCTCAGAGTTTTGAGAGCCATTTAACTTGTCAAAATTGAACAGATAAAATTACGTGTTTCCAACATCAGGGGCACACTCCATTCTTTTATTCTTCTGCTTGTCCTTCAGTTGGCTTTAAAATAAATGCAAGAGATTTTTAAGTTAGAGAGTATTTTATCCTTCGTGAAAGAATTGAAATTGTCTTCTTCTGATTTTCTTTCTAAAGTGGCTGATTCCTTTAAAAAACATCTCTCACTCCCCTCAAGGTAAAAAAACAAAACAAAAAACACTGAAAAAAACCCTGAAAATTCAAGTTGAGGCAGCATTGGGGCATCACTGGCCCCAATAATTTGAAGAAAGAGCCTTACAGAATCTTATGAGTAAAAAGTAAGATATCTCTACAAATTTAATAATTTTTTTTTTTACTGTATGCTTATATATTAATAGAGTAGTTTAAGGCTTGAACTGCTTTCAGTGAACAGTTTTGACAGTAGGAAAAGCTTTAAATATTGTGAAACTACCTGTTAATTTAGATGAAACTTATGAAATAATTTTAATTACAAAAGAAGGCTTTACCAGATCAAGTTTTCTGATATAAGGGATAGTGAGGAAACTCAGTGCCCTCTTCTATAAGGAGATTTGAGCTGCTGTTTTCCACCACTGAAGAAAATTGTCTAATCCGTTCTTGTACAACAGACTATGGTATTGGTTGTTCCGATGTTTCTGGTTCAAACTACTTTGCTTTCTCCCAATTTAGCATTGTTTTTGATCAGCGTGAGTACTGAGGATGAAGAAGAAGCTGCTCCTGCTTACCACTTACCACTTAATTTTTTGCTTCATTTTTTTTTCAGGTGGCTGAAAAATAAATTCTTTGATTCAATTCTGTCAAAAATATATATATTTAAAAAAAAGTCCAGCTATTTGAAGTCATCTGTAATATTAAGCAATATGAAAATAAGGAAGATGCATTTCCCATCAATTCTTTAGAAGGTTTGAACGATGAATGTTCTCCTGCAAACTTGCATGCTGGCAAGCCCCCTTTTATCTTGAGTATGATTTTTTTTTTTTTTAAAAATCCTAAATACAAATAAATTTCTATAAGTAAACTGAACTGTGATAAATGCCTAATTATCACCTTTTGATAGCAATTAACCTTTTTGAAGCCTTCTAGTACAATGCATTTGCAAAACATTTTTCTGTATTAAAATCTTTTGTTGTCTTTTTTTTCCAACTGCCCCCTACAAATTCCCATTCACATTGAAATTATAGAACACAATTTGTTCAAAGAAAGTTAATCAATTCAGCTGTTTAACAGGAGGTGAAAATACAGCATAGAGGAATCTTTTGTATTTCTTGTGCCAACTCTTTGAAGTTTCATTTCTGTGGTTTATTTGACAGGATTAGAGTAATGTTTGTTTTTTTCATGCATATATTTGTTTGCTATTCCAAAGCATTAACACTGGAATATCCTTTTCTCAATAGCAGAATGCTTTTAGTTGCTTCACTTGGACTTCTGTACAAATATACCTGTTTGGAAATGGCTTCTTTTTTTTAACATTCGATTCATCTTTAAAGAGTAGATGTTCCAAGGCCTTACTTAATTTCTTGCAAAGTGAGATCCTTTGCTAGTGCATCATTAACATTATATACAAAGATATTAATATGTATGGTCTTATTGGTCTGATTTACTCAGTGACATATGCCAGCTCTGCATAGTTCTATAGTAATTCTGGCATATTATACTTCAGAAACATTTTACACCTAGTTAGTGACTACCAAGTATCTTATACCTACCTTATACATCAGTCACCTACAGGACAAGAATAAAGAATTACTTTGTAATTATTTGCTTTTTGGTAGATCTCCTTTGAATTATATACTGATTCATATATTTGTATTTTTTAGCTCTCATAGCTCTGGGACACACACAATTTATTTGTAGATAAGCAATTTAAAAAACAATGAAAGATGTTTCATTCAACCAGGAACTTCAAGATAAGGAGGCTTTCTGTGGATTGCACATCAAAAGTAGAATGTGGAACACCAGGTTGAATAGTTTCAAACAAACTGTTTATTTGGCAGGAAATGAAGATGTAGAAGTGTGGACTGTGACAACGATCCTGAAGACCCGACTGGAAAGCATCCCACCATGTTTACGTCCTTGGAACATAGCAGCTCTCTTGTCAGGAAAGAGTTCCACAGACTTGAAACCCTCACCGAGAGACTTGACCTCTGCCCTTGGGCCTCAAGGGGGCAATTGCTAGGGTCCACTAGCAAGTGCCACAGCTCATCCTACAAATTTTGAGGTAAACATTTCTGTTACACTGTAATGTAATATGAGCAGAGGTTATGCAGCCTATAATATCTCTAGCTTTAAGAGCACAGTATGCTACTTACAAGTCTTGACTTTTAACAATGACTCTACTTTCACTTGATGCTGGATAATACACATTGCAGTAATTTTCTATGATGACACCTCTTAACCTTGAAGTGTTTCTTAAATTTTTAGGTCAATAAAATATCATAGATTGTTAATGATCAGTGGCTGCTTGTGTGAACTTGGTGGAAATTCTCTAGTTTTAGCAATGGAGTAACAGAAAAGAAGTTCATCTTTTTCCTGCCAGGTGAAGGAGAAGTAAACCTTTTGCTCATGTGCTTTTTCTAATCTGAAAATGTCTATGTGGTAGAAGGAAATATGTGAATTTAGTGTTTTGATGAAAATTGTAAAAGCTTTGCAAGACCAGAGTATGCATGTATATGAGAGACCTTTCCAGTAACATTCATTGGATAGTTCTAGTTGTGGTAACTGTACCTTTCTCTAGGAATGAGGCAGACCATAGAGTATAACATATAATACACCTGATTCAAGGGTTATGTCCACACGTGTGAATGTTTGTATTAAGGATTTTGTTTGAAGATAATGGATCTAGGGAGAAGCAAGAGTGGGGTAGCTCTGAGGAGGGCCATGTAGGAAGTGGAGCTGACCCCAACTCTAGTTATGGTGCCTCACTGATGAGCACCAGTGTCTGAGAGGGACAGGCAGAGTTGGGTGCTGGTGATGGGATTCATTGACAACACGAACATGGTGAGGAGATGAACCAAGGCCAGGGGGCCAACAGGAGCAAGTGGAGCCAGATTCAAAGACAGGTCTGGAGACAAGGCTGCAGTATGGATCCAAGGTTTTTCCAGGATGCAGGGCTGGACAACCCAATGATACTGCTGAGGTAGGGACTACTAGCCCCACGCAGAGCTGAAATGGGGTCTTTGGGCCCCATTGGGTTGGAGGAGGCTGGGGAAGGGTCAATAAGGCCCATCAGTGCCCTCAAGGGCCTGATGTTAAATTTCTTCACTGTGGAGAAGAAAGAGTTCAGAAGAGTGTGTAATTGCTATCTTCAAGTACTCAAGGGACATGGCGGGGAAGATGAAGTCAGGCTCCTGTCAGCAGTGCACAGTGAGAGGACAAAGGGCAACATTCATAAGCTGCAAAAAGGGAAATTCCAATGGAAAATAAGAGGAGAAGGGGCGGGGGGGGGGGATATATTCAGTGTGAGAGAGGTCTAATACTGCAGCAAATGGCCAGGGAGGCCATTGACCCTCCATTCCTGAAGGTGTTGAAAGCTTGACTGGATGAAGCACTGAGCAACTTGGTATGACTTTGAAGCTAACTCTGCTTTGAGAATAAGGTTGGACTGGATGATCTCCAGAGATCTTTTCATCTAAATGCTCTGTGGTTTTGAAAAAGGATAACTCTCATCTCAAATATCTGAACATGTGGTTGGGTTCCCTGGTATGGGGGTAGAGGGTATATAAATCAACATGTTGTTTCTTTAAAAGTTTAAGGGGGAAAAAAAAGATAGAAGAGTTAAGAAAGGTATCATTTTTGATACCTTGGGAAGAAAAGCATTCTTGAAACCAGACTTACTTATTCAAAAAACTGTTTCCTATTGTACTTCAGCAGAAAAAGAAACAACTACAATCTCAACTTTTTACCATCCATCAAAAGGAAGCAAATTTCTGCCTCACCTTTTCCGTGATCAGTGCTGTTCAGTATAGCCATACGAACAAAGAACTTGCTTAGGTCTTCTGTTTTAACTTATTTTTCAATGTCCCTATTCAGCCATCATCTTCAATACTGATTATTCTACTTCCTAAATCACTTAGCAAAAACTCAAAGAAAATAAACCTGCTCAGTATGGCTCGTTGCCACCTATTGTTAACCCTAGGATTAATAGCATCTGTGGACCATTTCATGTTACCATGGCAGCCAAATTGCAAGTAGCAATTTTTTTCACAGCTTGGCCACATATACTGTGGCGGGTAGAAGATATAAACTAATATTGGTTTATAATTTTCATCTGTGTTATACCAAAATATCTTTTTCTAAATTTCTCATTCTCTGTGATGAGTACCTGTGGTGTAGGATTTTCTCATTAAAGAATAATTGAAAACAGAAGAACTCCCCACTTGAGTGTACCAGTGATTAAATGAATCACAGAATCATAGAATAATATGGGGTTGGAAGGGAACTCTGGAGATCATCTCATCCAACCCCTCTGCCGGGCAGGCCTACTTAGGGCAGGTTGCACAGAAATGTGTCCAGACAGTTTTGGAATGTCTCCAGAGATGGAGACTCCACCACCTCTCTGGGCATCCTCTTTCAGTGCTCTGAATTTCAAATACTACAGTGAAGAACTCTTATAAAGCATGTAATTGGAGATTGACAAAGAAAACTTCCTTCCTTATGCTGTTAAAAAAAAAACACAACACAATGAAACAACAAACATGTTATGCTCTAAATTAAAAAAAAAAAAAAGAGCAGAATTTGAAATTAAAATAATTAAAAGAGAGCTATGTTTTATGTTCCTTATGGACAGCAAAATTCTGAAAAGATTTAAAATAAATCCTAAAGAATCATGTAGGGTCAGGTATTACATGACTTGTATTCAGTCTCTAGCTCTCTGTCACAATTTCCACTGCAGTCTGTCTTAGCTCATGCTGTAGTAATTGTGTTCAAGTATTAAGAGACCCTAAAAGTCTGTCCTTTGTGCAACTGAACATGGTAAGTACTTTCCTTTTTGTATTCATCGGAAATAAAAAAAGTTATCTGCTTATAAAAAAGTGTTTGCAAGGTACTTCTCTTGGAAGCATAACAGAAGGAATAGTAAAAAATCAACAAAAAGTTGCAGTAATAACTCAATAATTTGGATCATTCTGTCATTTTTAATAACTTGGGTAAAGAGTCTGATCTCAAATTAGGACTCCAAATTTGTTAACACTGAGAATCTAGATATTCATATGGTCTTACTTAAATGTGTCATCAGCATAATAGATTTGGTAATTGTATGTGCTAAAGAAATACCATCAACTCCAGCAGCGAGAAGGCAGTGGTTTAATGTGCATGTGGGGAAATGAGACCGTGAATTCATTATGGTGTAGTGTGTCTGCAGCTCTGAGTTCCTTTCTCTTGTGTAAGCAGTGTGTCTGACGGGGAAGTGTGGTAGTAGATACAACATACCAATACAATGCTTAACTAGAGATGAAAGGGAAACCTCAGTCTTTGACTTGCGTGTGTTCCAAACATCCTGTTCCATGATGGTTTCTGTTCTATACATTAGTTCCTAAAAATCCATTGTTTGATAGAAATGATTCAATATTTTACAGATATTTGGCACTAGTAAAGTAAAACCACGTTAGAAGTATTGTCTACTTCAAAATCAGATGGGAAATGAAAGCCTTATGCTGTCTGTGTGCATCCCTGCCAACATCTCAGTATGAAGCAACAGTGGATGTGGGTCTTCTGATCTTCCCTACCCTACCACACTTTGGTTCATGTTGAACTGCATTCCTTTTGGATTAAATCCAGTTGGAAGAATTGCTCCTGAATGGCATCTAATGTGCTGCAGATGCTAATGTGTACAGAAATATCTGATCAAGATAGCATGTCTCACACCCATCGCCCAGCACATACTGAGATGGTGGGCATTGATAGAAAGCTCTTGGGATTATCAAGGATTTGGCAATGCTAACACATCCCTTGTGCCATAGAAGTCAGGTAGGATCTGCATTTTGTCTGTTGTCTTCTGCTTGCCTCTTAGTTCCTTGCTGGCCTCCACACAAGTTATAGGACAGTTTGGCTCCCTAGGAATGCAGTGGAGGTTTTTTTGTGCTATTTTGTTGACCCATTTCTGTTTGGTTGTGGGGGTTCCTTTCCCACACTGATTTTTGGCCCACATCTAAACCTGCATGCCTTCTCAGCATACATGTTTTCTGAGGTAAGTGGCTACCAGCTTGGACCGCAAGGTGTTTATTGGTGTCCTGAGTGTGTCAAGGCACACATAAAATTTTGTCAACATGCACAAGTTACTCAGGGCCATGACTGCTCAGGTTGTAAGGTGATTTTCGGATCTCCTCACTAGGGTGAGACAGAGTCTGTTTGATCAGTTAGTAGACTTGGGTCCTTTTCCTCAATTATTTTCAGGCAGTAAAATCCCATTTTAGATTAGACATTTTCATCAGTCCCCAAGTGCATGTATCTGAGAATCTGTAGCACTCAGTTTCATTGTGTTTTCCTTTCTCTAATCCAGCCTTATAGTGGAGTTCTTCCTGACGCAATTATTTTTCCTGAAGAAAAATCAAGAAGACTCTGTGGAACAAGGATGAGTGTCAAGGTGGGACTGGACAGAAGAGAAGCTGGCAAATGGTGGTGGATGAGGTGTCTGTGGGTAAGGTCTGTGAATATTAAATGTGGCTTGTATTTCTATGGTGAATTCTTAATGTTCTGCCCGCTCATTTGAGTAATGCACCTCTGATCAAGCCTTTGACTTATGATGACGAGTCTCTGGTGTTAACAGTACTGCCTAGGTCTACGTGTAATCCTAAGCACTTTTTACTGGTGTAAACAAGTGGGGTCCTGCAGCTGGCTGTCTGGCCTTGAATGAATGAACTGCATTAGTTGCCCTCCTCAGACCTGATGGCTTGACTTTCAATGCTCCTTTAATCATCAACAGTAGTGTAAGGAGACCTTCATGCTTGCATGAGCTCTGCTATAGTCATTGCAATGACATTTTTCCATTGTCACAACTATTATTAAAAATAGCCACAAAATCTTTTGCTTAGTATTCAATCGGTTTTACTTGACTATATTTGTACACAATGATTATATCTCCCTCTTTTATCATATATGCTTTATTATTATATTCCTGAAGCTTAGGATGTTTAAGTTTGAATAGAAGACAAAAAAAAAATTAAAGCTGACTGATAAAGCCTTTCTTCCCACGTGCCTGCCCCATATTACCATGTAAAAATTTTTTGTTATTCTTCGAAGCCATTTGGTCTTGAATTTATAATTTTCTCCACTATCTCTCTTCATCAGTCTTCTTGTTTTTTGTTTTCACCTTCTCCTTTAATATTGCTTTTTTTTGAACATTTCTCCCCGTGTTTGTATGGGGAGTTTAGAAAACACTCAAGTAGTTTAAGATCCTCCGTGAACTTTCAGCATCAAGAGTCTACCTCTGCCAAGGCCTAGCTGAGGCTTAGCTGAGATCTTCCTCTCTGTGCTGCAGCTTCCTCACACAGCTGTATCTTTTCCCAGGTTGTCTGGCGGGTGTTGGCCAGTAAATGTATGATCCCTTTCCTGCTGTGATGCAGATTTACTTCCCTGCTTGTTTTACTAGTAAATATTTTCTCCAAACGAGCTACAGTTGTTAGGATAGAGAGAGGTTTCTCTATTTTTAATAGGTTTTCCTTTAAGTGTCTTAAGAGGTTTGGTATTTCTTTAAGTCAAAGAAATGCCTCTGCAGTGGGTTTGGATGGCAGATCTTGCCTGGAAACTGTTGCTAAGTAAAACTTGCTTCTGTTGCTGAATGATTTTGTTTGGATCATCTATCAGTACGAAAATGTAAACCAGAATCAGAGGTGTGGAGACAGGCAAGCTGGGAACAACAGGCTCTGAGTAGTATGGACTTGTGTGAAGAATCACTTCTCCTTGGGCTTGCTCCTTAAATATAACTTAATCATAAAACTACCTAAATTCACAATTAATTTCTTTTTTTTTCTTTTTTTTTTTTAGGAGGGGTGGGAGGGAGAGACAGAGCAAAGGGGGCTCCACTGGCTGGATGCAGCTTTTGCTGTATTTGTGAATAAAAGGCACAATTTAAAACTATAGTTTAAACATAAATAACTGGCACGTAACATAGCAAAAGAATATTAGGCACATCTGGCATAAGGGCATAATACAAAGATCTATCGTCTGCGGGTGATTCTGTTAGCTAATGAGAGGAAGTTAGCATGAAGTGAATACAGAAGCATTTGTTAAAAGGTCAGTTCTGAGAAGGACTTTATCCAACCACCAAGGACAGAAAATCAGACGAATAGCTCAAAGTGGCAGTGAACAAGTGCACTATAGCTGACTAGCTGCAGAGGGTCACCTTTAAATAGCTTCTGAGGTGACTGCCTGGAGAAGACTCGATACTGGAACTTTCTCATCTGTAACCTTTCTTATGTGGAAACTGAATCTAATTAGCTTTCCCGTCCAGTGACTGATCCTGAAGACTGCCAGGTGATTAAGTGTGTAACTGCCTTCACGGGCAGCAGCTCCTCGGGTGTAAAGAATTCACACACACACAAATTCTAGAACTCACAAGAAGCCTTGCCTGAACACTTCTTCTCCTCCTTCCCTGAACTAGCTTCACAGAGGTTACAGCAGGTCTGGGACTGTGGTAGTCAACTTCAGAATGGGAAAGAGAGGAAATCTTTAGGATCAATTCCAAAGTCATCCTGGTCCCCCTTGTTCAGGATGAGGGTAATCTGTAACGTACCTGTCTTTCCCTAACCCATCTTCTCCTTTACAGCTGTTTCTTAGATACTTGGAGTTAGAGTGCTACTAATACAAAGGTTTTTGTCCAGTGGAAGTATATGATCCTGGGCGTTCAGTCCTGCATGCCTTTCAACTTGTGAAGGTGCTAATTTGGCCATTTGAAGACCAGTTCTCTTCAGAATTACTTTTTAATAATGTCATATTTTGTCTGTGATGGGTCATTCTAGCTCAGATTTGTGAGCAGTCTGTCACTGGGATTTTGGATGTGAATGGAGGTAATCGAGATTAAGTTGTGCAGAAGCATCAGGGTTGGGCTGATGTTTTTCTTCATGATAATAAAGATCAAAATTGTATAATATGATCCTCTCCTGAGAAAGGGTAGGCTCAGCTTACCCATTTCCAACCATGGGACTTTAATGTCTCTCCTGCTGCAGGTTTAAATTGTATTCCTTACATGTGACCGAGGAAAAACAAATATTAAAAACATTTATGTGTTCTGTATGCAGGCTGTGCAGACTGTTGCAGTCACATTTCTAGAACGTGAAGGAAATAACTCAACCCATAGATTTGGTTTTTAGGATGTTGATAGGAACAGACAGAAGATAACCTATTGTTTGGGGTTTTTTTCCTAGCAAAACTAGAGCTTCCAATGCACAATGTGTATGTGTGTGAGTGAAAGGAGGTTCTCCTGTGTGACCCATTGAAATAGCCTATAATCTCTTGATCTTTTAGGGGTGCAATACACTAATTAGCCAGTTCATCCTTCTTTCTTCTCTTGTCCATCCCTCATCTTCTCCAGTTGTCCCTCAGACACAGCACATGTTTGTAGTCCTTTCTCTTTCTGAGCTTTCTGGAATGTCATATGACCCTGCTGAATTACCAAGGAAACAGGCTTTTCAACGCAGGCAACTCTGTCCTTGCTTAAGAACATATTTCACATGGAGGTTGAAGGGCAATGCCTCAACTCTACAGATAGTAGAAGGCTATGCAGCAATAAATGCACTAGAGTACAGGATGTCTCCCTAAACTATCTGTGAATACAAGGCTCAGCAACTTCTCTTATGAGACAAAAAAAATCCTTAGCTATAGCAAGTAGCAGCCTTCCAAGCTGCACAGCATAATTATTTTCCTCCTCAGTCTTCCCCTCTCCCACCGTAGCCACACAATATGTTGTATTTAACACTTATGAGGGAGAAAATACTCGACAAAGTCTCACTTTTTTTCTATTCAGATTATTTAAGTCCTGAGAGATGTGCTTTATAATAGTCTTATTAAAATAGAATATTATTTAAGTCCAGAGAAGTATGCAACATAAACAGTTTAGTATCTTAGCCAGAATGTATGTTTTAAAGCCCCTGTATAGGGGGAAAAATAATAAAATAAAGAGTGAAACCAAGAAGGTGACAGAGCTGTTATAAGCTACAGTACAAAGCAGTAAGAATAATTCTTACTGTATGTGTACAAGAGAAGGGTGTTTAGATGTCGTTCATCCTACTTAAGGTATTTGACAGGTTATTTGAAGCAAAAAACTTCCCTAGCCAAACAAATAAATAATAGTTTCATAATCTGTATTATGAAGAGCCTACAGTTAATAACAGACTGGACTGGGGTTCTTTTTTTTCTTTTTTCTTTTTTTTTCAGAGATAGCAACCCTAATGCAAAAGTTGACAAAGCCTTAGATCCTGTGCACTGCCAAGAGGAGAAACCTCGTGGAAAAACAGTGCATAAGTGTTTAATTGAAGGTGGTACAGTAAAACCCAGAGTTGAGCTTTTATGGCACTTTTTTACATTCTAGCATTCATGACTTGTGTGTCTCACTTTGTGACCATAAAAATCTTGTAACATTATTGTGATTGTATTTATTTTTCCTTCCCCAATGGAAGTGCTTGGAAAAGCACCAACTCTCAATTTTACCTAAGAATAAAGAGAATAAACAGGGTCAGGCATCTACTGGTGATCCAGGTGAGTAGGTAACTGTGTAAGGCCTGGCTCCTGGTGCTTGTTGGTTCTTTTGCTCTGTGCATCACCTCTAATGGAATTAAATTGCATGTCAAGGAGCACAGATCAGCATGACAGAACAGCAGTTTAGTTTTTGCACTTGTTCATGCTTAAGCGGTGTTAACTCTTTTTTTGATCTCTTTCTTGTCCAAAATGTGTGACATGATATTAAAAATGGGTTGATTCAATATTATCCTAATTTAGTGGAGTTTGGTTCAGTGATGCACCCACTTAAGATATTTACCAAACATTAGTACACCACTTAAAATTTTGTTCTAGTGCTGACCATGGAAGCATATTTCAGCAGTGGGGTATTAGTGAGATAGTTAATTGCTATTTGCATTTGATGACGTCACAAATAGTAGTGCATTAAAGGGTAAATATGTATTAGAGATGGTAAGAAAAATTGGACATCTGTGGAATAATTAATTTAGCAGTAATTGTTGTTATCAAGGCCACGCGCTAGCAAGTACAACAGTGTCTTTTTCAAGAATTTGAGTTGTCCTGGCAACGTGCCGACATTTTGACTTTTGTTTTCAGTAGTTTGGATTGTATCTACAATAATGTAAAACACATGAGAAATCCAGAGTTCCAAGGTTAATGTGCAAAGCTTTATATAATGTTGCAAATAAACTTTCCATATGATATTACTTTTTATTTTCAAGAAAACTCGGGTGAAAAAAAATGCTAGTGATCTGAGAAAATTCTTTGCATGGTGCCCGTTTCGACTGCTGTGTAGTGACAGGAACATGGCATGCATGAATGATTTATTCCTAGAATCTGGGTTGACTGCTTGGCAATCATTTCAGAATTCCAGGAAGGAGAGGGGGTTAGATTTTTTGAGGGATTTTTTGGTGCCTTTTTTTTTTTTACTAGCCTCAATACACAAATAAATACACAATTTGAACCAAAAATAAAGAAATCCAGCCTGAGCAGATGCCAGTTCTGAAATTTATGATCAAATATGTAATTCATAATTTTCACTGTTGATGGTTTGCAGCATAAATAGAAGGAGTAATTAAATCAAAAAAGGAGTAATCAGAATGTTGTGCAACTTATCAAGGAGCCCACATAAAGTTTGTATTTCTTTTATGAGATAGGGTTTTGAAATGTTTGTAGAAGCATGCATTTTGAGACATTTAAATTTCCGTACTAAATGAACAGAAGTGAGTTAAGAGAAATGGTCTGCATTCTCTTGTTGGTGCATTGCTGTCTTAGGCATGTTATAATTTTGTAGATCAAAGTGTATTAAGAGATAGGGGAGATTTTTCTGACAATTTTAGTCAGAATTCAATTGAATCCAATAGACCTAATCCAATTGACTATTAATAGAACATGTATTTTTATACAGAATCTGCATTCCAAGGGTTACAGTTTGGCTTCTCTGTTAGAACTGTAGCATGGGGGGCCTGGACTTCCATTTGGTCCAGGAATTGCACTGTTGAAGAAAACTTCCTCTCCCAAACTCCATGGGATAAAATTCAGACTCTTAGCTCTCAAAGAAGTCGAAGAAGAAAATATGTTGGCTAATGTTCATTTGGGTTTCCCACAGAATGGATAAATAACCATTCATCTTTCTGCACCATTCTGCAAGTAATTGGGCAACCCTCTGTTTTGTGTGATGTTGTGTTCACTGCTCAGAAGTAAAAGAAAATTGCCACATTTCAAATCAGTGTATTTCTAGTAATGATTTCAAGAATTGTAGAAAGAAGATCCAAGTAAGAGATATACGTTACCCAGTGAAGTATTAGTATTATGGCTAATAATTGCTAAGAATTTGGGTAATTTAAAGCAGTGTGTAAATGCATTGTGGAGGATTATATTAATATCTTCATTTAGGATTACATCTAATATTCCATATTCCTACTTTTGATTTAGCTGAATAGAATTTCACCAGGAAAGCAGGGCAGGAAACATTAACATGGATGACCTTGCTAATGTAATGAACAAAATGATTATGAGACAGTCCCTGCTTGCTGCTGGTGTTATTTACAGTAACATCTAGAGAGACAGAAGCTGTGATTTGTGCCTTCTTTCATGGAGTATTTTACAGACCTGCAACCTAGATGTTTACTTAAGGAAAATGTTAGCAGACATAAATGCAGCATGGTAATTTTGCTACTTCTCTAAAACCACTGCTACTTCAGTAAAACTCATTTTGAATTTTTCATTTCTTGCTTAACTTAATTTCTTGCTTCCACATGCAAAGTGCATTTATTTAACCTGTCCCCTCTAAAGAAATAACCTGCTTACTTAAGGAAAAGATTTTTAAACGGGAATCTGTAGGTGACTTTCCATCCTGATCTTTTTACTGACACCTGACCCTTTACTTGGTGAAATCTCAGTGACCTAATGAATATTATGATCTCCTGCTTCCTAAAGTAATAGATTTGCATGCTTCCACCAATCTCTATCTCATCCCGAGAGTTGATAGGTGTCCTAAGGACCATAGAAAGAATTGAGGTGATAATTAATAGACCTGACAGCCTATCTGGCATCTACTTATCCTGACAGTTTAAAATAGCACTTTCTGGTTGTCTTTGCTAACTGTTTCCACTATAACCCAAAAGGCAGTGATTATTAGCTGTTTATCTTAAGAACTTTGAAGTATAAAGTCCACAATAGTTCTGTCCTGACACTGCTGCAACTTACTAGTCACAAACAGCTCTCAAGTAAAATGCTTTGTCCAGCCTCATTAAAATATCTTGAGAGAGCCAGGAAGGTGAGGGGCTTTTAGAAAAAAGGTTGATGACTGGGTTAAGGAGAACACATGCTGCCTTTTTAAGGTAGATACCAAATATTCTTCAGTTCAGGGTCTGAGACTATAGGCAGTTAAAGACAGGTAAAGAAAAATTTTCTGTTTTGACATGCTCCCATCCTGAGCATTGGTCACTTAGACACATGCTATACGATGAGCACAAGACAGCCTCAGCTTATCTAGACATAAAGATCTTGTTGGAAATAGAAAAAGACTATGTGTTTGGCTTCTAGGAGGCAAGTAAAATAGTGTAGGAGAATTGACTACAAAAAAAGTAATAGCCACAATCTGCACAAAGTTGTTTCTGTCCAAGAATCTGAATATTAACAGCACAGACAGCAGATACCATTTGTCATATATTGACTAATACAATCAGCTCGCTGTATTTGCTGTGGTTTTGATTCCAGGTTTCAGTACCTTTTTGATAATTGTTATCTATTGCATAAGAATAAGAAGCAGAGGTTTTGACAAGTACATTTGCAAAAGACAGGATACAGCATTTTTTGGACTAGAAAGGGGAAGTGGTTAGGTATACCTTGATTAAAGCAGTTGAAATTTGTAAGAGATATTCAACTCCTGTTTTCTTCCTATTGTGTAGGATGGAAATCAGACTTCATTGTATTTGAAAGGCAGTGCTCTTCGGTACAAAAGAATAAGTATTCTGACAAAGCACAGTAGTGATCTCGTACTATTTAGTGCTACAGGTCAACCTGAAATATGATTTTGGTGTGGGTGTTGTGTTTGGGTTGTGATTTGTTAAGGTGGGTTTTTAAATGGTAATTTTTATGCCAACTTTCTCTTGTTGGAAGTAAGATTCCATTGTAAGACAGTGTGCATTGGCAGTATAGGTACCTGAATTTCATGCTACCAGACACAAAACCTGCTCTTCTCAGAAAGGGACTTCTTCCTAGATGCATGTACAGTTTTTCATCATTAACCAAACTACTTCAGCTTGGAATTAAGTTTCTTGTATAAGTGCAAGATACCAAGCCAAATAACTCGTGCAATAGGGATTAGAGACCAGTACGTACCTTTTCTACCATCACAGAGTGAAATCTTTGAAAAAGGCTTTGACAAATAAGTTTCTTGAAAAGCTGGGTAACAATGTGGAAGAAATGCAAAGGTATTTGATGTTTCAGGTAAAGAGCTCCTTTTCACAGGCTAAAAAGCTTGATTTATTGTACTTCGTGTACTTTTGAATTCTGTATTACTTCATGATTCGGTATAGCTGACTTCAACAAAAGGTACAGTATTGTTATAAAGTGCAAATAGAAGACTGTTTTGTTATATTTTTGTGTTCAGCATTCTGAGCTACTTTAATGTTTTTGGAAAAATACTGATGTGTGAATTCTGATCCACTAGAGAGAGGAGCCTGCATTTCTAAATCAAAGACTATGATGAATAGGAGATATTTTTCTCTTGAGTGGCAGGGTGTGCCTAGGCATCAGGAAAACACAGTTTTCATCTTGGGGAATTGCTCCAGTACTTGGAGCATGGTGCTTCTGCCCAGCAGTGGACATGCCTAGAAAAAAGATGCTCCAAACTTAACGATGTCTTTACCACAAGCCAAACTGTAGAAGGAATACATAAGACGTAAATAATTCCCATTTATTTGCCTGAAATGCCCAACAATGTGTTGAGAATGGCTTTAGGAGAGAATTACATGAAAATCCAGTCCTCTGCACTGCCACCACCACTCCAAACTCGTGCTAATGTAACAAAAAATGGTGTAGCTAAGTGTGCTCTCTTCCTGAAATGTTACTTTAAAATAGCTAGAGAGCCATCTGGGCTGTTGATGTCACCCATCTCGTGGGAAGCCCTGGGCTGACCTCCTGTTTTCCTGGAAACTGGGGGAGGACTAAGAAGAGAGAGCCAAGGTCTAGGGGCTTCCCTGCCTAAATGGGGTTTAGTAACCCATTCAGCAGAATCCCTCAGTGGGAGAGGGAAGCCAGCAAAGGTAATCTGCATTTTAAGGGAGCAGTGAAAGACTAAGTCTTACATTCTTCCTTTAAGAGAACAATAAACTGCATTTTTCAAACCTGTAGTTCCCAAACTCAAGCATGGAGAAAGTCATTGTATTTATTACATTTATTTATTTATTATATCCCACACAGAAGAAGATTGCAGGCAGATACCTAGTCATAATTTCAGTTGCTGATACTAAATCATGGTTAATTCTAATGTTACATAGTGTATTTTTCTTTGTTTGAAGAGAATTATAAGTTATTTTGCATGCTTGTTTTTCTGGAATCGACTGTTACAAACTTATCTGCAGGATTATTTCTGCTTATAAAGCCTGTCCTGCTAGGACATGACCTGTCAAAAGAAGACAATTAATGTATTGCTAAAAAAATTTAGCAGTCAGCATATTCAGAGCCTGGTACTTTGAAAGCTGCAAGCATGCTCACTCTTACAGTGCCTTCTATTATGATATAACCATTTTAAACAAAATATAGGCAAGAAAAAACCCACCACAAAAATACACAAAACCCCAAACCACCCCATTTTTTTCTTTAACAAATATGATTAATTTTGACAATAAAGAAAGTACATCAGATGTAGGTGGCCACTGTAGAAAAAAAACCACAAAACACACAACTAGAAGAATAACTCACCTACCATTTTCTATGCATCTTCCCCAAATACACATATATAGAGAGTTGAATGACATTCATTCAAAGTGAAATCATTGCAGCATTGAAGTTGAAATTTAGGAAAGTTAATATGCATAATAGTGAATATAGTAAGTCTGTTTAATGTTTTGCTTTGTCTCCCTGTCACTGCTCATGTTCAGAGGTATGGGAAATAGTGTTTTATCTCTAAAAAATAGAAAATGTAAACAGACTTGTAGACCTGTAGGCTTGTAGAAAGGGAAGCGTGCTGTACTGAAGTTAACACAGCTCCCTTCAAAGGACATTAAGAACAAGTGAAGTGCTAGAACAGCACTTTCAAGAAAATAATGAGCAAAGAAGTCAAGGTAAATATTATCAAAGTAACACTGATCCTCTGAGTGTGATGTGATTGATTTTTCAAAGATGGGCTGCTGTGTCAGAAAGTCAGCTGCTCCACCATGTTGATATGGGGAAAGGGCATGGACAGAATACAAGTGAAAAAAAACCAAACCCAAAACATTGTTGTTGACTTCCAGTGGTGTGAAACTATAGCAATTTTGAAACACCGTGCCAAATGCAGGTTGCATTCATCTTTTTCATGTGCTGCCTCCTCTCTGTGCTGGTGAGCAGATCCCTAGAAAAGAAAAAAAGCAGCAGCTATGCTCATAAGAGGGACCTGGAGAGGTGCTTCGAAGGCCTCCTCCTCTTATGGTGGGCCTGCTGATGGGCTTGCAGATTCATCTTCTTCATATAGACTTAGAGGATTAGCAGCGTTTCAAACTCCAGTCTTATGCTGCCCCGTGAAAACTCTTCTTCCGTGAGCACAGTGGTTTCTGAAACTACAGTTTCAATCTTTCTGATGTTTTTGAATATATAACCTGATATTTATGTCTCATATGATTTCATTATAAAGCTCATGATATAGTTCACCCTCTGTTTTCAGTATCTTCCCTTCTGTTAACTTCGTAAGGAACCAGGAAAAAAAAAATAATTCATTTTTCTGGAGTGTAAAGAACAGATGCTCCTGTTAACTTGTGCTTTGAGTTCTGTGTGTCAGGAAGAGGAGAAGAAGTAGTTTAGTATTATTATAAAAACATTTCAGAGTTCACTCCATGTCAGTTTTCTCTGATCCTACAGGTTTCAGTAGCACTGAGGGGTCCTAGGAGTTTTCCTAGTTTTTTTCCCCTCTGTTTACCATGTGTTGTTTGCCATATGTTGTTTGCTTATTAACAGTATGAAAATGTAAATTATGAAAATTAGCTAGAATTTGTGTCCTAGCAGAAATTAATGAAAAAATTAAGCTTCTTTTCTTTTTCTTTCACGGAAACAATAACTCCTTGCTTTCAAATGGCACTTCATCCAGGGATCTTAAAGCTCATCAAGTACAAGTATCTTCTTTCAGAGGTGGAGCAACTGAGGGACAGAAGCACAGCCAAAATCCCTTCCGCAAAATACAAGAAAAGTTCTAAAAAACATCTTTGTAGTCACTAATTCATGTGGCCCCCCAACTGAAGTCACTGGACGATGCTTCAAAACCTGAAACTTTTGGAGGGGTATGCAAACCATAGAATCTTCTACTTTTTCCCTTGGATATATTTCTTCTGTGTTCTGGAAGGATCTCTGACTGCCTTTGGAATGTCCTGAAAAATTGCTTTACTCTTCCAGATCCCTGTTGAGATTATCATTGAGAATGCCAGCATTGATTGTGATGGGTTTTCGTTTGTTATCTGGATACCTGCCCGTTAGGAAATGAGTTGGAACAACTTGGTCTTTTAGGGATTAAGCTGAGGAAGAACAACAATCTGTCAGTTTCAATTGATGCTTAATTCATATTTTTGCATTGTAAAAGAATTAATTTTCTGAAAGCCAGATTCTGTATTTACTGAGAACAACATCTGTGAGTTTTGCAAGAGCAAAAGCTGTATTTCCACTTACCACAAACAGGGAAATGCAAGTGAAGCATTGCAGGGTAACAAAAAATGTGAGAGAAGGCTACTGCTAGAAGGTTTTCCTTACTGTTTTCCTGGAGAGAAAACAGTTTGTCTGAGACTTGACATACCTGAAGTCCAAGGGCCTACAAGACATCCTTAAGGGCAACATTGTGTCTTTTACTTTATGCGTTATTTTGGTTTTTTGCTTCTTTGTTTTTAATCTAGAGGCTATCTTACCTTCTGGAAAACAGCTGTGTTTGCAGTTTTGCCACAATGCTTGCTTTTAACTAACAAAAAAAAAAAAAAAAGCGAAAATTTAAATATTAGCCTATCTTGTTCCCCTTTTTTGCTTTTTTTCTTTGCTTCTATGTATAAGAATGTGAATTTGGAGCAGGGGTTGATTTAGCTTCTGTTGTTTTATGAGCCACCAGCAGTCCACGAACTACAGACTGAAAAACAATTTAACACATTGCGCTGGATCCCGCTCCATTTTACCATGCAGAGCAGCAAGACAAAATTTTGGCTTGATGTAAAAAAGTGGAGAGAAATAGGGGGACATATTTGGCTGACCATATCTGTTGGTGTGCCATGAGTCCTGATGTCTTGGCTAGTGGCTAACAGACAGCTCATTCCCTGCACAACTTGAGGATTTGCTGAGGAGGCTGAGGTAGATACACGTGCTGTTCTGTATGTCTTCATGGCCATTTCCCTTTTTCATAGTCAGTCTTTGATCCGTAGGTAGTAAGAATTGTTTTATAATTAAGTTCCTGGTTGACAGACCTGATTATTTGTTGGGTATTAATTTTCTTTCACTCTTTTTTTTTTTTTTTTTAATAAGCATTCTAGATGTTAGTGTAGCTCCCTGGAATTTTAGTTATTTTCTTCTTCGTGAACAGATGTTTTGCTAAATCAGTAAGACTTAGAAAGAGTTCTTAGGTCTGTAGATGCTCATTGTCCCTGGTATTGCTACAACAATATGTACCTTTATCGTACTATTCTTAAAACTATAAGTACATCAATGAAATTCTAGAAGGGTCATTTCTGTTGCAGATCTGTTTTCAGTGCTCAAAAGGGATGATGATTTCTCACTGTGGAGTTGGGAAATCAGACAGGAAGGAGATCACAATGTTAATGAAACTGAAAAGCAAAACAGATCCCTTAGGGAAAGGGTCAAGGGAGATAGCCAAGGTTGAGGAGATTTCAAGTCAAGGGAAATCCTCAGCAGGTGAGACCTGAGGGTCATGTTAAAAGTAGGATAGATGGTCTTCCTTGTTAAAGTCCTGGGAAGCTGTGAGTTTCCTAGCATATGTGCTCTGGTGTGTAACACTTCCCTGCTTTATATCTGGACATCACCATCCATCTTATATATCGTAGCCTTCCAGTAGAAAGAAAACCATCCAGTCTTGCCTGAAAAAAACAGCTTATTCAGCTAGTCATGACTTTTAAAATCATAATGATAACCAGTTGGCTGAATAGTCCAAGGAGCAGAAGCATAGAAAGATGTCATCTCTTTTGATTATATAGAGTCAACCCTTGCTGCTCCTGTGTTTTATATTCTGCAAGTGAATCAGAAAGTTATGGGTTATTTTAAATCTATATATAAATTCTTTCAGTGTCATAATATAGCTAAGATAGAATTGCCTAAAATATATTCAAACTACTGATTTTGGTATGTTGAACTTGAGACTAATTAGGTCCTTAAGAATAGTTGCTTCAAATGTAGTGCTTTCTCTTTTTGGATGTCTTTCTAGATGGACAAATATATAAAACAATAATTGAATATCAAATCAAGTGTCACTGATAGGATGACTGATCATATTAATATGGATGCGGTCATGCATAAGAAAAACATTACAGATAATATTTTAATAGTACAAGAAAAAATAGTACAACAAAAAAATTAAGGTAAATGTGAAAACTGTTGAGGTGATCACAGGTTTATTGTCTCTTACTCATGGGGGTTTTTTTACAGTAAATAAGTTCTGTTTTCAGTCCTACCTTGTAAGATATTATACGAGGATTAATCATTTTCCTATGACCATCAGATCATTTCAGAAAGTATCTATAACTTAAACATGCCTCGATGGGTTTTAGAGATATTAGCAGTCAACATGACCCACAAGCTGATTTGATCTGATAGCTTAAAAATAATTTAAATGAAACTGTGTATTTAAAAGATGACAGAAGAAAAACTAAATGTGAAATTCAATGTAAATCTGTCCATTTTCTGCAGGAAACCCCTTCATTACTAAGGATAATACTTCCCCCACCCCCACCGTGCCAACTCTTTGTTCAGATACTTACTACAAATCTGATTCTCTTGAAAAGATTCCCCACTCTCCAACACTCAATTTTCGTATCTCTGGCTTACAAGTCTGGGTCTCGTTGACTTCTCAAGTTCTGGGTCAGGCCCTGAGTAGCTTTGCCTGTTTCTGAAGAGCTCAGCTGAAGATTAAAATCTTCATTAAGTTATTAGGATTAAGTGTGGGTCTTTTCTCCATCTATGCCTAGACTAAAGTGTATCTTTAAAGTTCTGATTATTCTTAGGCAGAGAAGGCATTCAGTTGCTGAACTGCTTCCCCTCATCCCTCTAACTTGAAAATCTACAGAGGAGGAGGAGTGCCAGCAGCCAGCATCCCAAAATGGGCCTGCACCAGGGCCTTGCCTGTAAATACAGCACCTTTGGGCACCCTCTGTTGGGTTGCTAGAATTCTCTAACTAGAAGCCCATTCTTCTCAGATTTGTCTTCCTGACCTCATCCTTATTCCAGGTTCCTCTTCCAGCTGATATTCTGGGAAACCCAAATAAGCTATTTCCTGAATATCACAGTAAATGCAGGGAGAGCTGTACCGTATTCCTCATCTCCCCACCACATAGATGAAAACAAAGTTTTACTTGTTTTTTTCCCCACTCTGTTTACAAGCTAGGGTTGGCCACAAAAGAATAGTTGTTAACTGATAACTGCCCTTTTTCTCCCCTTCCCCTCCCCATCCCCAATCCATCTCTGGTTACAGTGTCATTTTGGAAGGAGAACGTTTTCTGCTTCTTTGGAAAATTCCCTTTATTTGTATAATTCACAAAATGACAACCTTTTTCCAAAGCCATTTTGAGGCTCTTGAGCTTGATAACCGTGTTCTTCTAAAATTCTAGTATTTGGTGGTGTTTTATAGCCACTTAACTCTAGCAACCACTGTCAATTTTATGTTGCCATTTCTCTAGTAACAAAGAAAGCAACAGAATTTTACGTATAAGAAATTCAATCCGAATAAGCTATTGTAGTTAATATAATAAAAGAATATTCTAGATCTAGCAGTTAAGGAATGTTGTAATACCTTTGAAGTATTAGCTCAGACAATGATGTTTGCTATGTGTTGTTATTTGCATTACAGGTGTGATAAAAGGCTTGCAAATTAACCTGAATTTTTATTGATTCAGGCATTATTTATTAATGTAGAAAAGTCACTGCATTTTAAATTTCACAAACCTAACGGACAAGTAAGAATGGTTATTAATTTTGATGAAATAAGGAAAATGAAATATCTGCCTGCAGGTTGATTAAGAAACTATGAACCGAATTGCAGTCTGTCTGACTAGTCCAGGTCTGAATAGTCTCAGTTGCTTTAACATCTAATTTTCTGCCATAAAATAATGGGAAAAATGCTTTTTAAATTGTAGTTAGTGTGGCTAGCTAGCCAGGTTTCCTAAAGAAATGAGAATTTACAATCCTGCTGGTTTAGTACTTTTTGAGTGCTTTGACCAATTTCATTCCAGTTTGACAGGAGGCTGTCAGTTTTAGAAAGTTAAGATTTCATGGAAATAATAATTCAGTTAAGTAAAATGAAGCTGCAGAATGAGTTTATCTGGTGTTAGACACTGGGAAATCAAGGGAGGAAAAAACCCAAACTGCTATAGCAGGAAAAGTTCACACACGAGCAGGTAATCTGTGGGGAAGCCAGACTTCATTTGTCTTGTTGTACAAGAAATTACTTGTGTTTCTGGAGAGACTGTAGTTGTTTGGTGCCACTTGAACTGGACTTCTCACTTTATTAAACTTGTATTTGAAAAAAAGACTTTGAGAGTACATTGCTTGATCGTGGTGGATCAGAGGGAAACTCAGGTCAGGCCCAAAATAAGGCCCATGCTCTCCTCCCCAGTATTTACTCCCTGACACTGTGTTGGGGCTACTGCAGTGGAGCAGCTCCTTCCCAAGGACACTCTGGCATAGTGAGGGGAGAGTGCAGAGAAGGTGCTTGCTGAGCCCCAAGCATGGAATTTCAACATTCACTGTGTCATTCAGTATCACTTGTGCCTCAAGCATCTCATATGAAAGAAATTTCTAGGGTAATATATTTCCTGAACTCCAACAGGAAGTATTTAGTGTTAGGAAAAAGGACTTTGTATTGGTGACAAAGTCTGAGTGGTCGTTATAAGTTAACTTTGATTTGCAAAGTTGTCCTTTTAAGAAGGGGAAAATTAGGGGTGTCAGAGGTCTCAGAACTGTATTTCTAGGATATCCAAAACTGGAGGGAGCCAACTGCTGCTGTAGGTTGTATGGTTTGATGGCATCCTCTTAAAAGAACTTTGCAATTCTCCTGAAATGATTCTCCACCTTCCTAATTTGATGTGAAACATCTTTTTTTTCTGACAGTGGATTTCTAACACATAACACTGGGGATTTAGATTTCCAGACACTGTGATAAGAATCAATCAGTAAAATCACTGGTTATTGCTTTTAAACTATGCTATGTGTATTCCATTACACTAGTGTCAGATCTGTGCTCAGATACTCTGTCACCGTCACTCACTTCACCACAGACAGCCAAACACAGAGATGTGTCAAGAGCTGGATAACAGATCTGGTAACAGGACGGAGGTTTCCATTTATTTGTCAAGACCTTCTTAATTTCTAACCATGGAAGTTGCGATTGATCAAAACAGCTCTTTCCACATGCAAGATAACAGGACATTTGCAATTTAACCTGGGAAACAACTGTGTGTGTGGTGGAAACAATTGCAAGAAGGTCTGTGTGATCAGAGGATGATTCAGAACTGATGTGAGCGTGCAAACTCCTTTAAAGAGAGGGTAAGAAAGGACATTCTTGGATTTTTTCCCTCAAATTAGCACACAATAATCTTTGTTCCCTGTCAGTGCAGGGGGTTTACAGGGTGGGATGTGGAAATGGAGATGTGAAGAGCTTAGTATGGTAACAGAATCAAGAACAGTATCCAGCTGTCTTGAACATTAGTACTGACCCTTAAATTAAGACATTGATTCAGCATGAATTTAGCAATGTGTCACTGCAACTGTTGGAGTTTGAATTGAACACACACACATACTCTGTCTCTCACATGACACCTGGGTTGGGGTGGCTTTTCCGTACAAGTTGCTTATGCAGTCCGTAAGTTTGGAAGCAGTGGATAAAGTGATCGCTGTAGTGATATAATGCTCCCTTTATGTCCATAGTGAAGTTTTATTCAGTACTTGAAGTTCTCTACCAACAAACAATCAGTTCTTACCAGTGCCTTTTCTTGTTTGTAACAGCTGTTCTACTTTTTTTAGAAAGCGAAGAATTGTATGCCATACAAAATACCACTCTCTCCTTGCCCTTGACTCTTCAGTACGAGAAGGCTTTTGAACAGTTCACTGCCACTTTTGTGACCTGCCTAGTTCTAAAATACATGAATCCTCAAGTGCTCTCCTCACAAAATGAGTATTCACAGCAGCAGCACATGAAATGATGGTGTCTGTACAAACCTGATGGGGAGTCAGAATCGTATCTGCCAACAGATGTTTGGAAAGTCTCAGGGGCTGCAGCTAAAAGTCTTGTTAGAGTTCTCTAAGGGAGAAGCTGAAAATGTACAACTCCCTGGCAGAAGTATCTTTTATTACCCTCTCCAACAATACCTTTCTAAGCAGAAAATGTGGAAGAATACCATGGAGCAGCTTCCATTCATCAAGTGAACCTAAAGGACAAGGTAGAGCCAGCAAAAATCTGTCTAAGTTAACTGCACTGGGGATGGACTTACCCCCACATGCTGCTTAGGAGGATGGCATAAGCCATGTGCAAATTGTTCTTGGGAAGTTCTCTTACGAAGTGATGATCCTAGCACAATAGACAAGATTTTCAACAATGATAAATGTGAGTGTCCCTGATTGCATTACAACTAGGACTGACTTGGATCAAGTGTTTGCAGAGTGCTTAGCTCACCTTAAAATGATGTTGCTAGGTGCTACTATGGTTAAAATAAATACCATATTGAAAACTGGATGGACAAAGAGTTGTAATTGTGATATGATTAATTGAGATTGATTAAACTATTCCCACAAGTTTATCAGTTTATGTTCAATGAGATAGAAATTATAGTAATTAAATAAACATCATGAAGATACTTTTCTACTGAGCGGGCAATATGCTCTTCTGAGAGCAATTATGATTTGGTTTTGCAAGATGCTCAAATAGCTTTGAGACCACTGGGGATAGGTTTAAAACTTTGGAAGACTGAACCCTTTATATTCAGATTGTCATCAAAGGCTTAGGTTTTAGACAACGAGAAAAAAAGCTTTGTCCTGTTGTTCTTTCACTGCCTTTACTGTAGATATGTATGTGAGACACTTCTATCAAAGGATTAAATAAAATACTTAAAGGCTAATTCCCTCAGCTTTACTGAGGTAAGCAACTTGATTTCTTGTTCTTGGCTTGTAAAGATAGTAATTCTCAACA
>BJBW01012302.1:0-15403 GCA_004320125.1 Scolopax mira | reverse complement strand
ATGTGTAGATACGGTGCTGGGAGACACGGTATAGTGTTAGGTTTAGAGTTGGACTTGATGATCTTAAAGGCTTCTTCCAACTAAACTTATTCTGGTTCTTCTGGACTTGTGTAGTGTTAGTGAGCCGCTTGGCAGTGTGTCCATGCATGATGCTTTGCTCATTTCTCATTTCATTACCCGGACAGTGATAGCTGATGGTACTATGGTGTATTATGCAGATGTGAAAGGTGACATACAACCCTCTTGCTTTGTTTGGGGATGTCGGTCATTTGGTGGGACTTGACTTTACTTACTGGCAAATTAGAGTGGGGTTTTGAGTACTAATGTCCGGTGTGTCACAAGCAGGAAATCTGACGTGATTTCTCAGGACTATTTTTAATTTTTTTTTTTTTTTCTGTTCTGGAGCCCGTCAGACATCGATACCACCTTTTCCAGTTTTCTAACAATACAGAGAGCTTGGTCAGGATGCAGACAAGTTACGTGATAGTACTTGTGATGCAGACAAGTGTGGCACCATTCCATTTGGGATGCAGCTTTCATCCAGACTTTGTCAGCTGACAGATGACCTCACATCTACTTCTTTGTGTTTTGTCATTGCTTTCTTGTCCAGGGTTAGCTTTTGGGTTTGGTAAAGCATGTCCCCTAAACCCTGGTAAGAAACAATCAATCAAGACAAAGCACTTATTCTCTTGCAGTTCTTAAATGTTTTTCCCTGTGGTGTGAGATACAATACCTTTCTGCGTTTTGAAACTTCTGTTCAGTTTGTTTTGGTGTGGTTTTTTTTTTTTTTTTTTTTTACATTTTTACTTGCATGTCTTGTATGCTTAAGAATATAAAATCTATTCCATAAAGAGATACTCAGCAGTAATCTCCGAGCTTTTTTGTGATCAGCTTTTTAGTCACTTGTCACCATGGGTTTTATCAAGGGCTTGCTGAGAGAGATGGTTTTGTTTGTTTTGCTTCTGCTTAATGATCCTTTTCCATAATAGGATGTTAATTTGGTGCTGTATTTCCTCACACTACAGCTTTTTGAGCCTGTGGTCACCAGCTCTTTTCACCTTTTGATGAAGATGTTTTGGTGGCTGTGAAAGTGTGAAAGAAGAATCAAGCCCAGGTGGCTGAAGCAGTGTAACCCCCCTTTTCAAGATTCTCCTCAGAATTCAAGCCAGATTCACACATCAGAATGTATGTCAGAAAAATCAGCCTGCTGGTGTTTCATCTAAAGCCTCATATTTCTAGAACTGGGGCATCTCTGTGCCTCCTGGATGTCAAACACAATTTTTAAATATATATATATATATATATATAGAGAGAGAGAGAGAGAGAGTGTGTTCAGGAGTGTTTCTTGCTTCTTCAGTGTGACAGGTGTCTCTGTACTGGCTGTCATAGTGAACAGCAGACTGTGAGACAGCATGGGAACTAGGGGTAAACACCAGGCGTGAACCTTGTGTCCACAGTGGGATCATTAAGGAAGATTTCACTCCAGAGATGAAAACTGGAGTTTTATTTGTGCCTTAGTAAAAATGGCACTTTGGCTACAGGTCTGAGACACCATTCACAGTAGCTGTTGTCCAGTCTGATCTCTCTCCCCCTGAGCGCTGTGTTCCTTCTTCTGGTAACTTCTTTGGGCTGCAGTTAAGAGAGGTGAGTGTTTGCAGTAACCCCAGTGAACATTCACACAAATATTCATTCAAAGGAAAAGAAGGATGACTTGCTTATAACTGAAGATTGGGATGTGTGTCTATTTGCTTACCTCCATCTTCTCATCTACCTCCAAAGTAGGTGGAAGTGTCAGATGGCCAAACAGGAAAGGCAGGATGTGCTTCACTCCTTCCACAGTATTTTCAACCAACAAGGGAAGTAGACAGGAGTCTGCCTTACTGGAATTCTTAAGTTAAGTCTTTGCACTTAAGTATGTAAGGTATGCACTTCCAGACTAGGAATAATTTATCCCATGCCAAAAAAAAATCTTGGGTCAAATACATGCAGCAGTAAACCCCATTAATTTCTGTTTAATATAGTTGGGAAAAGAGATTAAGGAGTAAGGGGACAGGATCAGAAAATGAGACCTAGTGTGTTTAGAGTTTTGAGAGAGTTTTATGGGGATCTTAATACGTGGGGCAGAAGTAGAATGATGGTAGACCAAAAAAATAATAATACTCTTAATAAATGCCCTGGAGGCACCCTTACTTTGGGCTGATGGGAAGAGCTGTGCTAGTTCAGAACACGGACATGGGTTCCCCAGCTGTGTTCTCCACTCCTCTACCAGAGCCTTGCAAAGGAGGCAGCAAAAACAAATGTGTGGCTTCCCTTCACCTGCTGAAGGGGCAGTTTTAGAGCAGGGCTGAGCTGGTTGAAGCCTGGGCTGCCTCTTAATAGTGCTTGGCCACAGCCTGCACTTTCCTACCTGCCCCTTGTAGCGCAAGTCGTCTGACTTCTACAGGCTGTGGTTATAGGGAGATAAAATAATGATTAAAACAAATATTTTTTGCAGGGAACATTTCCCACTGGCTTAAGTTCCTGAACCTGCTCACTTCTGGGGGGTTGAATGGCAGCACCAGAGTGAGGAAAGCGATGGGAACGTGGAGCTGAAAGGCAGAAATGTGGCCTTTCTCCTTCCTTTACTCTATACCACAAGATTCACAGTTGATTACTTCAGCCCAGGTTCAAGTGCTTGAGGTTAATGCCCTTGTTGCTGTAGAGTCAGTGACCTCTGCCAGAGGCAGAAGGTTGTAACCTCCGAACTGGGGTTCTCTGCAGTTTATCACACCAAGTCCTGATTTTAATAACCGTAAGAAGAAAGCAAAAAGTCATTATCAGCCAAAAGCTCTGCCGTATAATAAGCTGTGCCATCTGAGATGTCAGGCTATAATAACAGATGGATAATCAGCTGTTTCTTAACCGGGTATCAGGATTTGCTGAGGATTTTGAGGGTGTTTTTGAAATGGGGCAATGCTCTAATTTCACAGTAATTAGGATACTTACCTCTGCATTGCATCGCACCTCTCAGACGGGGATACATGCATGCACACAGAATACACAATTGGGTAATATTATTTAAGATGACGAAAGCAGTGGGAGGTCATTTGACAAAAAGCGTTAGCAGTGGTCGAGTATCTCTGTAATCAAAGTGGTACACCTTTGAGCAGGCTTCCCTGAGATGAGCTGCCCCTTTCAAATTCAGAGAGTACTAAGTGGCATTTGTAATTGCAGGCTCTCACCACTTTCACACTTACCTTTTTTAATTGCTTTTACAAAGTGGAAAGTACCAGGCACGTCATTATTAGAGATCTATGAACTATGTGTAATTATTCAGATTGAAAATGTGTTTTTATTTAAGAGGAGAGAAGCTGGTCTGCCCTGCAGCAGGATTAGCCTTTACAGTCAGTATTCCGTAAGCAGCTTATGGAGGTAAACATTTTATATGTCTTTGCCAGCTTGACTAAATATTGCCAGCTGTCTTAACCCTTTTTAAAGATAAATGAGCTGTAATTGGATTTCTGTACTGGATAATTTTTAACAAGGGCTGTTAGAAGCAGCAGTAATTGCTATGACAAAACTGCACAATAGGCATATTATAATGAGATGTTGCATCTCTCTGATTGATTTAGTATTTGTCTATGAGAATTGTGATAGCAGATTAGAGGGAAATGTGCTTTGATGTGGCAATTTCCATTATTCTTATTACGCGTGAGGAAACAGAAATGGTAAGGAAGTTTGGGTTGAGTTGGCCGGGGCTGGAAGGGGGTGGTGGGGGTGGTGATGCTGCTGAGAGTTACTTTGTACCAACACTGTGAAATTTTAAAAATTACATTGAAAGAAGATAAAAGATAAATCGATTACTGTCTTTTATATTTCAACAAAATATACGCTATTTTTATCTGCAATAATACACTTAAAAAAAATAAAATTAAAATGTCAACCAGGTATTGTTTTTCTATACAGCCAGTTTCTCTAGGAGGGAGGTAGATATTAAGAGTGGAAATGTTTGTTTCAGTAGAATTTTAGACACTTTGATGGTAATCTTTGCTTCATGCCCGTAGCTTAAACAGCTAAAACTGAAGCCAAGTGGGGAGAGCAAATTATGGTGTTGCCCAGAGTATTTCATTTGCTTGGTGGTGTTACCAGAGGCCAACAAGTGTCTTTTGGGAAGCACAGATAAGACTACTCAAATAGTAAAATCTAAGTTTTTAAGGGATATTTTTATTTCACCAGTTTGTTTTGAACAAAAAAAAGATCCAAACCAAGTTTATTGAACTTCTGAGATATTTGTGGTTTTGTTGACACTAGTATTTAAGCTTTTATGTTTATACATAAAAATCACTAGCACAGAAATCACTACAAATGTTTAGCCATTTTTCCCACATTCATGTAGCATTAATTGGTTGTTATGTTTTTGTGTGTTTGTTGCCATCCTAAACACCCTAAAATTTTAATTCCTTGTTTTCTTACAGTTTGATTACAGTTTTTTTCAAATGAAGCACTGCTTGATTCTTTTTCACAGATTTTAGGATAGCTCACTGCTGTGCTCCCCATGACTTGTGGGCATTTTTTTTACTATTCTCTGCAAAGCCCCATCATTAGTTTGTCCGCTTTCATTCCGCTCATAACAAAAATTCAACAATTTTAGTTTTTTAACATAGTCACTTTGATTTTATTTATTTGAAAGAACACTTTTCTTTTGGAGAAAAAGAATTATGACTCATCGTTTACCCTACTTGTGTTGGCAGTTGGAAAAGTGATAAATAAAATGCTAAGTGTTTTGCCCCAAGGAGAGGACAGTTCTTTCTGGATCCCAGTAAGAAAGGCACAAACACTCGTAAGGCAGATAACTGTTAATTAATAGCCCATAGCAAGTTAGGAAATCTTATGTCTCATGTCTCTTCTGTTTCTGGGAACCCTGAGGTGTTACAGGATTGGCTGGACCTATGGTCAGGGACAGTACATAGGGTAGATCCCACCTATGGTGAGCAGTTCACCAGCTCTAAGATCACTAGTATTCCTTTGTGGTCTTGCTGACAGTACAGATTCATCAGTCACTGATGGAATCAAGCTGGGAGTGAGGACTTAACTTTAAGACTCCTTTGAACAAAGTACTCTCTTATCTTAATAATAAAGAATAAACAGTTCCAGAACTGTTGTACATAATAATTCACATGAATGTGACAGTGAACTATATGTATACTTAAGTGTAAATGTGCATTATGTGTTGACTGTGCATACATTGATTTATTATACCATTGATTAGATATCTTGACTAAGTAGCAATCACATAGTATCCATGATACAGAGACATACGCCTCAATTAGTAGTTATGTGGATCATTAACTCCTCACAGAATAGACGTCCACCTCTACCTAATACAGTAGATAAACAAATCATTATTGATAAGGTTAATTCTGCAGTTGCAAATATTTTGGTTCAAAGTACTGCTGATTCTCTGGTTTCTTACAGATCCAAGAAGTATTGCTGTTCTAAGCAAAGGTCATAACTAAAGTAAAATTTCCTTTATGCTTCTGAGGGGCTCTGAAGTTCTTGGTGCATCTTGCTGGTACATCTTTACATTCTTCCCCTCCCACTTGGCCTCTGCTGTCATTGTCCTGTGTGTGAGAGAGTTATGAACAGTTGAGTTATACCATCAGATCAGATGGAGGGTAAATCATAGTTCTTATTTACTTAGACCTTTTTTTTTCTTTGATATGCTGATAAAGTTGGATAGAACTGTGAAAAGAAAGTAGCAAAAACTTCTTCCACCAACATGTCTGTTGCCAGTGAGGTGTATTTGTTTCCTGTTGGTTTTTGTTTTGTTTGTGACAAGAAAATGGCACCTTGTGAAAAAAGCATTAGAAACAGATTTCTGAAAAGTAATTTCAGAATTCAATCTCAGTCTTTATGCCTTGCTAATTTGACAGAGGATATAAATTAACCTGTAAAGATTGCTCAGTCCTAAAAGAACTGATTAAAACATTAAAGACAAATACTACTTTTTCAATTTTTTTTTCCCTTTTCAGTTGTGAAGACCTTATATAGGCCATATGACAATGAAACTTAATATATGCTTAAAATATGTTATGTTACTAACTCTGTATTAATGCCTGTTCCAAAAATCTTTTTATGGACACTTGTAAATTAAAGTTCTGATCATTAATCACTTCTCAGCAGGAATTTTCAAGTTGCAGCATGCGAAGCCCTGCGAAGGGATATATGAGGGCAGTGTGGTGCTTGACTGCTTGAAGAGAGACTCTGAGCTGTACAGTAAGTGCCTCCACAGCACCAGCAACCTCACTACTAGGAAGGCAGGGGTGTAGCACGGAGAACCATTTTTTCTAAGTACAGCTACCACGTGCAGTGGAGGAAACGTAAAGAGACCTTTTATGGAGGTGGTAGCATCAGTTCAGACAACGGGAGGCATTTCACTGACCTTAGGCTCTCCATCTACAGTGCTCCTCAGCTCTCAGCCATGAGCTTGGCCCCCGCAGGTTTGCCTGGCAGCGGTCAGCTCTCCCTGCATTCTTGGGTATGGAGAGACTCCTCATTGCGGCCAAGAGCATGGGATGCAGGTAGAAATGGCTGGAACAGCCTGGGAGAAAAGCAAGGAAGGGCAAAGAGAAGGCCTGGCTGTGCCCAGAGTTCTAAGTTTCTGTTTTGCAGTTGTCCCTGGTGCTTGTGGTCACTAGTTTTGCTTGCAAATGGTGATATCCAAGCATGCCAGTTTTAAAGCTCTAGCTTGTGGGTTAAGAGGAGTTAAAGAGGAAAGATTTTAATGAAATTAATAGAATGTAATCCATTATATCAGTAATTTCAGATGACTTGATTGTTATTACTATTTTTTTTCTCTCCACAGAATGAGATACTGTCTTCCAGGTCAGCTTTTTAATAGTGACATACAATGTGTTATCTTCTAGTCAGCCTCTTTCTAGATGTCCTGTCTGATCATTTTTGTTGGTTTTTGTCTAAGACAAAATCACTAGGAGAGATCATGAGATGTTGTAAAGTGCTGGGATTATAAATGCAAAACTTTGGCCTCTATCCCTCTTTTAGCATAATTAACACTATTATGTGTCTATCCTAGTAGCTAGCCCTGACACATTTAAAATGCTTGGTTTGCAGCTGAGCGAAGGAGTGAGATTCTGATGGGTGTTTAGCTGTTTCACATAGCTGGCATTGTGAATACACTGTATGTATTTTTTAAGGGACAAAAAAAAAAAAAGAGAATTGTCTCTAGAGTTATCTTTATAGTCTGATAACTTGTCAGGGGTCCAGGAGTCTTCCGTTGTCTTTTTGTCACAAATGCCTCACGCATGCAGCTGGCAGGGATGCTTCATCTTTTCCTCTTCATCTGGGGACAATGACAGAATTGCTGTAACTTTCCATACTTAGAAGTTGTAATATTAAGGTTTCATCAAGTTCTTAGCCCCTTTGTATCAGCAGCTGCTGATAATATATTATCTGGCTGTTTTGTAGGCTCTTATGTTGAGAATAATCAGTTTTCAGCATCTCTATATTTAAAGTAGGCTGCCTGAGGGTGCCTTCTGCTAACTAACCACAACTTCCCTCGAAAGTTACGTGCCACAGGAAGGATGAAACTGCTAAGCCTAGCTTATTAGAGGGAGGAACATAGCTCTCCTTGTGCATGGTATAAGACAATGTATACTTTTCGGGAGGGAATAGGATAACCACAAATGTTGCTGCCTTCAGAACAGGTGCAAAACTTTTTTAGTTTGGCCCTTTGCACAACATCTGTCACAACTGAGGAAAAGAAAAGAGGAAGAGGAGAAACTCGTGTTTTTGCACCAAGGGAAAACGAATGCAGCTTTTTGGAAAGAAATCTAGGCTATGTCTTTAGCTTTCTTTATTTTTGTGAATGACAGCATTTTGATAAAGATTTAAATAGAGGACAACACTAGAAGATTTTAAAGTTATATTATTTGCTGGTTTTACTGCAAGACCACTGAGTTTCATGTTGCTTGCTTGTATAACTTAAAGTTTTGACCAAATTGGTAGTTGTAGAAGGATGCAGGTTGAAAGGAGCCTCTGGAGATTGTCTTGTCCAGTCCTGATAATGCCAATTTAATCAGGACTGTGCCTAGTCAAGTTTCCTCCTTTTTAAGGATAGAGATTTCACAGCCTTTCTGTGCTACCTTTCCCAATGTCTAACTTCATGAAGGAAAAATGCTTCCTAATGTTTAATTGTTCCTTGCTGCAACTTGTGCCCCTTACTGTGTGTTGCCATCTTTTCTGTACCCCTCCCCATTAGGCAGTTGATGGCAGCAATAACATTTTCTCTTAGTCTTCCTTCTCCAGGCTGAATCATTTTGGTGCTTTCAGCCTCTCCTCCTGTAACGTGTGCTGCAGTCCCTTCATCCTTTTTGGTGGCCCTCTGCTGGATATCTCAGTATCTTTCTTGCACTGGGAAACTGGGTACGGGACTCCAGGTGTGATCTCACAAGTACTGAGTGTAGGGGAAATACCACTTCCTTTGATGTTCTTTCAAACACGGTCCCATACATGTTTGGCTATGAGATCACATTATTGACTCCTCTTGAACTTGTTGTCCGTCAGGAGCCCAGTCTGTTTTTATGCCAAGCTGCTTTCTAACCAGGCAATGCCCAGCCTGTACTCTTTTGTGGGGTTATTCCATCTCAGATGCAGAACTTTGGATTTCACTTTGCTGAACTTCATGAGGTTTCTGGGAGAGCATTTTTTCAGCCCATCGAAGTCCTGCTCTTTAATGCATCTGAGCAAGGTTATCCAAATCTGGAAGTCATGGGGTAAGATGTCAATTTTGAGATTTAGCTCTGTGTTACTGTGGTGGGAAAAGTGAATCACTACACTGTTGATTTCCCCATGTATAGAGATACCCTGTTCTCTTCTGTCATCCAGCTCGAGCACAGTTGGATTTGCATTCTTTCTTTGGACTTCACCTTCTTTCTTTCCTCTCTCTACAACTTAGATGAAGTGGTGAACAGCTTTGATCTGACTGTTCATAGCAGAAGAGTCTAGATGACTTGAAGGAAGGGGATTTGATGTTAAGTCTGTAAAATCATGAGTAATGTGGAGAGGGTAAATAGGGAATCACTGTGCTCACTCATTTCTTGTACAAGAAGCAAGAGGACTTCACATGAAACTAGCAGGTGTCCCAAGCGAACGAAAACAGCTCCACACACCCGTGGGTAATTACTCTGTGTGACTTTTTGCTGCAAGATGCTTCAGGCACAGACATTTTGAGTTCAGAAGGGGACCAGACAGGCTGATGGAAGAAAAATTGATTGAGGATTGTCACGTGCATTGATGAGACATCTGCCTCAGGAAGTCTGAAATTAGACATTGCAGGAAGCCAAGAGAGTATTCTGAGGGGAAAAAAATTTGAGGAAATATGTCTGAGCATTTACTACACAAATAGCAATTCCTCTGTTTTTCTTCACAAAAATGAACTTGCCTGAGTTCATTTTGTACTATAGCCTTAGTCTGCAGGCAGTGGCTTAGCTAAGACTATATTAGGAAATACTTTACTCATATGAGTTTGATATTTTTCTAGTGATTCTTGGTGTCTGTTGACCTTGTCTTTATTATGCCACCATAGTGGGATGCTGCTAAGATACAACCCTTAGTCTGTCTTGAGTTCTTCCCCTGTTCCGTACCACAAATGTGGAGACAGAAGAGACAGAGTACGTCATGGCTTTTCAGTTCCTCCAAAACTGGTCGTTTAAGGCAAAGCTACTCTTCTCTTCAGCTGCACTCTATTTTAATTATGTTGCAGGCTATCTCATAGTTTTCTTGAAGACTGATCATTCCTTGCTTACTTGTAAGCTTTTGACTTACAAAACAATGTTGGTGTTTAATGCAATATCTGTTTTTAAAAAAATAACCCAAACCACAAACCTTTGTATTAGCTCCTGGGACAAAGCTAGCTCCTGCTAGCCTAGTACAAAACTCTTTCTATTAATGAGCTTGCTGGTTTAAGAGGAGTCATTAACCACCTCGAGGAATCATGATATTTGTGGTAGCATGTTTATCACTTCAGACAGTTGTTGTTGCTGTCTTTTGCAAGGAGATGACAATTGTGCTGAGAGGTTCCTCATCTGCATAGCTTTCAGGGCCACAGCCAAAAGAGTCAGGCAGCTATACTTTGGGGAATACCTGCCCTCTTCTGCTCGGGCTGTAAGTCAAGGAGATTGTGGTGTTTATCACCACATTTTCAGTGAGGCTTCAATATCTTCAAGCCCAAGGTGGCCGAAGGAGCCCCTCTGAGCACTTAATGTAGTACTTACTAGTTTTGCATTCTCAGTGAAAGAAAAGGTGGAGACACTGAAGGTGTTTTTGCTGAAAATATGTGTCTGTTTGGAGGTTTTTCACATGATATACATTCATTTGTCATGTGTTCAAGAACAGGTGTCTATACAACTTTATTTGCTGCACTTGAATGGAGACAGCCCAAATGAACCCCATCTTCATTTTTATTTTTATGTGCTCTATCATGTTTCCTGCCAGGTAAGATTTGAAAGAGGTATCAGAGGTGGACACATAGTCAAGTTGGAGTCCTCTTAGCAACTGTCCTAGCCCTGCACTCCAAAGCATAGAGTTAAAAGATATTCTATTTTTTTTGTCATGAACACAAGTTTTAAGATCCTGCCAAGACTTCACCCTTCAAAGAGACCCAGTTTCTCCTAAGAACTTCAATCAGATGCTCATAATGAGCAAGCCATTTGAACCTGCTCCTTCTTGTCAGCTACTTTATTTATATGTGAAAAGAGTGAGTTCCAGAACTGTATGAGCGTTTCACAGCTTTTCATGTAGAAGGGGCATTTCCTAGAATGTATCAAAAAGCTTTTACCAAAGCAAAAGCTTATTTTTGTTTGCAAAACTCATACTGCTTCAGTCACATGTTGCGTGGTGTGGCATGCTCATGTCTTTTGTTATATACTTAGTATTGGAGGGAAAAAGAGTCCTTTCTTAGCACAAAAAGGACATGGACCTGCTAGAATGGGTCCAGAGGAGGGCCAGACACATGATCAGAAGAGTGGAGCACCTACCTCTCCTATGAAGACAGGCTAAGAGAGTTGGGGTTGTTCAGCCTGGAGAAGAGTAGGCTCCAGGGACACCTTACAGCAGCCTTCCAGTACCTAAAGGGGGCCTACAGGAGAGATGGGGAGGGACTCTTTATCAGGGAGTGGAGTGATAGGATGAAGGGTAATGGTTTTAAATTGAAGGAGGGGAGGTTTAGATTAGATATTGGGAAGAATTCTTTCACTCTGAGGTGGTGAGACACTGGAACAAGTTGCTGAGAGAAATTGTGGCTGCTCCATCCCTGGAGGTGTTCAAGGCCAGGCTGGATGGGGCTTTGAGCAACCTACTCTAATGGGAGGTGTCCTTGCCCATGGCAGGGGGGTTGGAACTAGATGATCTTTAAGGTCCCTTCCAACCCAAACCATTCTATGATTCCATGATATCAGATATGGCTTTACCCCTTTTTTTTCATGTCTGTGTGTCAGGCAGGAGGAGAGGAAGTCCCACTCCAGGGAACTGCTATAGTAAAAATACTCCAACAAAACGGTACAGGGGGAAGAGTACTGGCAGGGTGAATGAATAAGGGCATCTAGAAGAAAACCAATTGTTTGAGAACAGCTGTAAGTTTTCAGTATTACTGCTCTCACTTGCTCCCTTGCCAGCAGCTTGCTACTATCTCTCTGGTGGTGGCTACCAGCCCCACAGCACAGGTGGTAGAAGAAGTAGGAATGATGCTCTCTAAATGACTCCAATCCGTTGTCCTAGGCCAACCGAAACCACCACTGCTACTTCTGGTGGTTCCAGATATGCAGACAGAGGAGAGGCTCCTCGTTGATAGGAGTGTGCATGAGCTGTGAGTGTGTGCTGACAGTGAAGGGAAGCAGTGACATCAGTGCCACAGCTAGAAATTGTCACTGACTGTGTGTCTTTCTTGTCAGGAAGCTGAGCTTATCTTAACTTTTAAAGGTTTTTATTTTATTAGTTTCTTCAACATTTGAGAAATATTAAAATAAGGAGAAAAAACCTAGCTTTTCTCAAGCCTGTATCTAACTAGACCAACGCTCTGAGGCTTATCAGAGAAAATCTGGTATTTGTATGTAAAGTTATTTGTTTGAGAATGTTGATGTGATTTGTAAAAAAAGTATAAATTTGAAAATAACAGAGTTGCTAACAGGAGAAAATGAGGATGGAGAAATATTTTCAATTTAGATCTTCACTTTGCTTCCACTTAGAAGAGAATAGATATCTGCAATACGTGGTGCTGTAATATATATTTGAGTTATATTTTACAAACTGACTTGAAATTTTTATAATCACAGGTAGATGAAACGCATGTCAAAATAAAAAAGCAGACATTAGTAAAATAAAATGAGCTTGTACTGCTGTGATGTTAATAATAGAGATATTTTATACCTTTTAGGTATTCATAAGTGGTCTGTCTGTGGTTTTATCAGCTTCTCATTTGCTTACTCCAATAGGAACAAATTCTTAAATAATATTTTTAAATAGTTTATTTAAAAAGAACAGAATTCCTATAGCATACAGAATTAAGTAGAACTTCTGTCAAAAATGATTTTTCTTACTCTGTTTTTCTGTAGTTGCATAGTGTCTTTTGTAATTAGAAGCTCAATTTTGACAATTTAAATGGTTTGAAATAGAGGGGGTTTTGCACTTTCATTCCCGTGAGAAAGTAATCGTTAATTTAATGTTTCTGTGCTGCTATTCAGATATGACCCTTCCATGTTTGCAGGTAGGCAGAGGTCAACATGTGAGGAAGGAAGCAACTGCAAAGTTGACGAGTGCAGCTACGTGAGTTTGACTGCTGCTACAGCCTCAATGCCAGAGAGATAGGGCTGCAATAAATAACATTTATTCTGCCATCTGGCATAGCTTTTACCAGTGATTATCAGGCACTCTTTAATTTTCCTTTTCCATCACAACCTCGTGGTGCAATTACCAAGTGCTGTTGGCAGGTGAAGGCATATTAATAAGATAGAAGACAAAAAAAGAGACACATGGGGGCCAGGAATAAAGTAGGGAAGGAAACTGACACAGGACGGAAGGGCACAACAGCAGGAACCCAGGGCTTGCATCCTGGATACTCCACTGGTATTGATCCCATTCCAGCAGGATGTGTTTAAGCCATTTGGTCTCTTTGCTGGCCTGATTTCACTGTGCCCAAAGGGATCCCAGATACACCATGTGAAGGCACAGTGGGAAAACTAGTGCTTTCCCAGCCAATCTGCTGTCCTCATTTATTGATCTCTCACCTAAAAAAGAGGTGGCCATCTCACACCATCAGAATTGCCCATTAAATTACTTTGGTGACCTCAGCTGTGAGCACTTATTCCTGCTTCTTAACCGTTTATCTTATCTCCATGTCTGACTTCAGCAGAAGTTCTGAAGAACCCTGTATCACTGCTTTTTAAACATAAACGATGCAGTTTTCATTTTAAAGTCTCTTGCTTCAACTTATTTTTTGTGTTTATAAATAATTTATATACAAAAAAAAGTAGAGACTCTACAATACACACCATAAAGAGAAGTCCTCCTTTAGGAAAAGGAGTAAAGAGATAATACACCTTGCAAAGATGAGTGATTTGACACGTGGGAGACACATACATAGCAGTGTTGCTGAGAACCTAAAAATTCGTTAACTTTTCATCCCTTACATTTGACAATGTCATCTATGTGAATTGTCCAATAAGACCTTTATGCTCCATATACTACAAAACACAGTTTCACCTCCAGAGAGCTATAAACTAAGCACTTACAATAGTCAAACATGCACAGAAATTGTCCGTTTTATCTCCGAGTTGGATTGCTTTGCTTGTGTGACTTGGCTAACGAACCATTGCTGTAATTGGAGCTCAGGTAGAGGTCTTGCAATTTTCAGATGTTCTGGTTACAGTCAGTCTGAACTGTAAGCTATTTTTGTTTAATCCTTCCTTAGACACCCAGTTAAACTGCAAATTGAGTCTTTGCTTAAGTTAATAACATTCAGGCAAACGTATGTGCAGTATGGAATTGGAACATTCACAGTGGTGCATATTTCCTGGAAAAAATAATGAGATCAGTCAAAATGATACAGCTAGGAAATTATAATGCTGATTTTTTTCCTGCTGTCCTGTGACAACTCTTTTTCAGTCCAACACGACTCCTTGATTTTCTGACATCCTAAGAAACAAAATCTTAAGCTGCTGGACAGGGAGCACCAAGAGTTGTTTCTTTTTACTGTGGACCCTGGACTTTTAAGGTTGCTTCACTGCAGGATGCTAGAGACTTTATTTTTCAGGTAGCTTTCCGTTGGAAGATTTTGCAAGTACCATCATTTGTGTTTCTCCGATGTCACGTGAGCTTTCTTCGTGATGTGACCTGACAGCGCTTGAAATCGATGCACTCACTTGGCGTCTCAGTATTTTCATTACAGTTCTCTTGTATCCTTTGCATGCAAAGAAATAGATGAAGGGGTCTAGGCAGCAGTTAAAATTCATCAGAAACACAGTATAGTGGAGCGACTTCTGGAAAATTTTATTTGCAGCGCATGAGGGTTCATTCTGAAGCTTCTTAATCATGTGTTGTATAATTGCAACATGGTAAGGGGTAAAGCAGATGATGAAGACTATAATTACAAATATGATGGTATTGATGGCTTTTCTGTTTATCCCTGATTTTTCAGTCAGTGGATTTTCCTTAGCTGTTTGAAAAAGTTTGCAGCTAATTTGAGAGTAACAAAATAGTATAATCCCCAGGGGAATGAGGTACCCTACTAAACAGGCAGCAAGAAGTATAAATGGTAGATAGGCTATTTTTTCAAAGTTTGGATACTCCATACACGTAGTCCTTTCTTTTTCTTCCTGTGACATGGGCTGTATGAGTAATGTGAAAGTTTGACTAAATACGAGAAACCAGATAAAGACACAAATGCTCTTGGCATATTTAATCCTTCTGATCTTGTATCGGAAGGGGTGGACGACGGCGAAAAACCGGTCAATGCTCAAACACGTCATGAAGTTAACACCTGCGTAGGTGTTGATGTAGAACAGGAGAGCGGTTATCCGACACAAGGCTTCTCCAAAGGGCCAGTGAAATCCCAGGGCATAGTAGGCTATCCTCGTAGGCAAGGCAATGCAGAAGAGGAGGTCGGAGAAGACGAGATTTGTTGAGTAGAGGGTAGTAGAGTTGATCTTCTTTCTGTTTTTAAAAATGACGGTGAGGGCGATGGTGTTTCCGAGCACCCCAAGAATTAAGATGGAGCTGTAGAAGACAGGCAGTAGTATCCGTGCTGTGTCTTTGTGCTCGTACAAGTCGCAGGTGGAGCTGTTTGTCTCAAAAGCTGTGAAAGTGTCCATCTCTGTAAGCACAGTTGTTGCAGGAAGCTCAGTAGCCCTAGTAT
>BJBW01012301.1:0-26032 GCA_004320125.1 Scolopax mira | reverse complement strand
GTGGTGGGGGTTTTTTTAAGTTTTTTTTTTTTTTTTTTTTAAATGTGGTTGGACTCGATGATTTCAAAGGTCCCTTCCAACCACTAAGATTCTGTGATTCTGTGATTTGCAAGGTCACATGCACTGTCATCAGTTCTCATAGCCATGACATAAGAAGAAGTAACTGCCTATAGAGTATGGTTCAGATAAATAGATATAACCCTTAGTTATAAACTATTGCATTAGAGTCTGACCAGGTGAACACAAAATGCAATAAAAAGACTCATTAAATTGCCCTGGCATGGGTAAAAATCCTGGAGGAACAGAGTTCAGAGGTGGTGCCATTGCATGAGATAGCCTTTGTTTTGCAGCACAAGAGGCATAAAATCGTCTGTAATCAAAACAGTTCCACATTACATCTGAACCACTCTTAATGGTTGTCTAGAGGGCCAAGTTGCAGACTGGAGGGTCCCACTATTAACTTTTTTTGTCAGCCCACAGACGAAGCCTATATTGCATTTAGGAGAAGTATCAGGACAGTAATCTATGTGCAAGCCTGTGTACATAAAGTCAGCAAAGACTTATATTGTACACCAAAGTATTTCAAGCTCATCAAGACAAAAGCTGTTAGCCTGGAAGGAAAATACGTGATGCTATAAACTTAGTTATATTGTGAGCAAAGTCTGAGAGGGGTCACTAAAGGACAGTATGTCTTACAAACAGTATGCCACAGACATGTAGGCTGGAACTTTTTTAATATGGGCTGCAAGGTAAACAAGGTTTGTAGTAAGATGGCTAAATTTCTGTTTTGACTATTGAGGCATGTAGGTCCAGAATTGCTGGATTTCATGAGAATCTGAAACAAATTCCCCATGCATTTGCCGTGAAGCTTTCAGTAATTTCTTTCATACACAATCAAATCTAGACACTCCCTTCATCTAGCCATTCCAACGAAGAAAAGAAGCAGGCAAGTGAAGCAATGTTGCGGTTAAATGCACCGTAATGTCCCCAGTGACATCCAGGTCGGCTGCACACAAGCGTAGCATTTGAGCATTTGAATCTGTTCCACCGATTACTTCAGATTTGCCAAAGGCAGCGAAAACCCAATGCTGTGTAACTCTACAAGTCAAGGAGAGCCATTGTTTCTGCTCTTTCCTGATGCTTAAATAACTATCTGCAGTAAACAAACCAGAAAATAACAAATAGGACTATTGGCTCTTTGTCCAGGCAAAAGAAACAGACAGACAGCTTCCATTTATTATGAGACATCTTACCAATGTTAGGTGAATTGAAAAGAACCACAACAAATTTGAAATAATCAATTGCATTCTGTGTTGCTTATTGGTGCATTTGGCTGCAAAGCACTTATTGGTCTCTCTTTTCACCCACATGGCAAGTACACGTCTCAAAAGAGAAAGGCAGTAGGTACATAAAATGGGATTTTCTGAGGTGAGTTTAAATTGCATCACACTTGCAATAACAGTTTGTACACTATCAGTCCAGATGGACTCAAATTGCTTTCATCATGGAGTCCTCAAACAACACGATGGCCCTGCATCCATACCCAAGACCAGGCCATGTTCAATGGCAGCCTGACCTCCTTTGACTGCAGAACTGGTAGCACGAGGAATCAGTCCAGGTGAACATACAGACATTTGGATCTCTTCTATCCTGCCATGGAGGTAGACTTTCCAAATTGACAACATGAACTAAATAAGTTTACCAGGCAAGAAAGCATCTATGAAGTCTAACAGAATATTTTGTTTTACACACAGAAATATTGAGATACTGAATAAGTACATTTTTTCTCTAAACATTATTATTGTCAGAGTTTTGCATGTTTAGTTCCAGGCAACCAGCTATTAGAAGGACATGGACAAACAGGTGGGATGGCGTTTGAACAAACAGAAGTATACACGTAACTCTTAAGAAATAGCAATTTTTAGTTAAGAGGTACTAAACTTGCGAAGTCAGGAAATTACTATGGACCTCATAAGATTAGCTCATGTAAACAAAAATCAGAAATTATACACACACACATATATAAATACAGATACATTCTTACATGGAAAAACCACTCAAATCACAATGTTTAAAAAACACTAACATAGTTAAATCAGAATCTAAGCAGAGGTTTATTAACACACAAATACCTAGCAACCAATGAAATATACTTTCAGGACCAATACCAGCAATTCTAGCCACTTTTAAATGCTGTGAGACACCTACAAGCTTCTAAACACTCCTTCACATGCCCCTGGTGGGCACTTCTCTTTAATGTCCCCCAACAATGATGGCCCATAGCAGTAGCCAGCTTGACCACTGGTAGTTGTATTCCAGACTACTCAGTATCCCATTTTTATGAATCAAAAATATATAAAACTGTCAGTCAGCTAAAGTTATCTTTGCTCAGTCATGAATTAGCCTATGCATCCCATAACAGTGTGAGCAACCAAACTGCTGCCTATACATGATTAGCTGTAACCCACCCTTTGGACACACATTTGGACAGCCCCATAGTCTGCTCTGCCATGGATTAGCCCTGCCATGACACCGACTAGCTCCTGAAACAAGTTCTTTTCCTGTTTCTATTAACTTAAGTTGTAAAATAGATCATTTAGCATTAAAGATTTAAATTAGATTATTATTTCTGCCTTCGTAATGCCTGTGTACTTTAAGTTCTAATTTTCTGTAAAAAATTTTGGTGTAAAAATCAACAGAGTGGTAAAAGGCTGTGTGTTATATACAGCATACTGGATTCTCCTGAAGCTGTCTGCTGTTTGTTGCTCCTGTGACAGCTCTGGTTTCCATGGAACTGAGAACTAAGATTCAGTGATATAGTCAAGAATGAAGGTATGCTTACAATATCGTTTTCCCTTTCGTTATTAATTGGATGGGGGAAAAAAAGGAATTTTCTCTCATGGCACTTTTTTTCCTCCTCCCTACCACGCTGTCTCTTTGCAGCTGAGTACTGTAGTTCATATATCCTCTCCCAGGACCACCAAACTTTTAGCAGCTTGTAAACTGTTTGACCAGAGGACATAGATATATTTGTCAAGTCTGTCATACAGTATTATTGCTCTCAGTTTTTCAGAGGAGGGAACTAATTCTTAAGTGAATAAATACTCTTACTTCTGCTGAAATGTTTACAGTCCATGATAACATCCTTTATTAACAAGGTTCCTTCAGCTGACCAAAAATGAAATAATCACTAATCATTTCAAAAAGACTTCAGCACTTGTAAATCAGTGGCAAGTACTATTCAACTTCAGTAAGTTCCTCTACTCACATTTAGTCCAAAGTGAGATTTACACCAAGTGCTTTGTAAGAAGAGGCTAGAATGTAAGTAAATTCTTCTATTTCTTTTTGGAATTGCTGTTCTTCAAAAACAAAAACAAAACAAAACAAAAAAAAAAAAAAAGAAAAGAAAAGATTATGAATATGATGACAAGATATTCTGCTTCATGGGCTAAGATAAGATATTGGAGTATATTACATTTCACCTCCTACCTGTAAATGCAACAGCACTTATTATTATTTGGCGACACCTTGTTGGCAGCTATAAAGTCAGTCTCCTTTTCCACCCTTAGGAGCCCATACAGATGGCTGTGAAGTCATGGTGGGTGGCACAGAGGAGAGAGCAGAGCAATGCACAGCTGCCATAGCCTTTACATCTTGTACCTACCAAACCAATCTCTCTCCCCAGCCTTGCTATTGTTAAATCACGAGCATTTGAGAGCAAGGAGCACTTAATATAGCTATGCTTCAACTCCACAGAGACCAGCTCAGTAACAACTAAAATCTGCTACGTTTTAATTCTCTGTTTCCAGCATTGTTCTTCCAGATGAGAGAAGATTCTTTTATTAGTGTTTCTCTCATTAATATAAGAGTCTGTTGTTCAGAGAAACAAGTTATTTCAGATGAGAAGAGCATCCACTGTAAATAAAGGGAGGCAAATCATTGCTTTTTGATTTGCTGACCATAAAGAGTACAATGGAAACAGTGGGTTTTCACAGAACAAGTCTATTTTATTTCAGTCTGGAATGATGGCTAATCCTAATTAAATACAGCTTGAGGTGGGAAAGGAAGCTGTAGTCCACTTTACTGAGATGTTTCCTCCCAGTGTATTTGAATCACTTTAACACAGTTTAGCATGGGACTTCAGGTAGAGTGCATATGTGAACATAGCCTGTTAGTGTGACAGACAATGATTTTCATGGCTTTCAGCAGTGTCCAACCACTCCAGAAATTACAGAAAGTTTGGCCATCCCCTAAGACATCTTGCAGTAAAGATGTAAAGCATTTGTATAGGTATCTCAACTGCATTCTTAAGGCATACCTTAAAAGAGGAGCAGAGGACAGGGGTGAGGTTCTTTCTCCTGCCCTTCATCGATAATTTTTGTTTCCTTAGTATGAACAGTATTGCCTACCCCTTTTCTCACCTATTAAAAATGTTGGACACTTGATGCAGATCTATTGGAGTCAATATAAAAACAGTGACCAACGTAGAGCTCCTGGCTCCATTTGCAGCATCTCACTATTGCTAAACCAGCATTCTGGCATCCACCCCACAGATCGTGTGCTTTTGTTCCTCAGTAAAATCCCATCATAATTAGTTTTTGATAAGTCAAATGCCAGCCTTAGCAAATGTAATAAGCAACTAAATAGCTCGTAATTCTTTAATTGGCAATTATATAGATTAAGGAAGAGAAATGGTAAAAACTCTGACATTTCAACCATTTTAAAGGTTGCTTTAAGATCATTCATAATGGAGTTTTTAGCCATCAGGAATGATAAATGTAGCAATATTCACCTTACAGTCTGATACTGTAAGGCACAAATGAAGTATTCTGGATTTCAGTTTCCTTAAACGGCTTCTTTCCACTCAGGGATGTATAATTGGGCAATCACCGTATGTTGACATGACAACCTAATTTTCTTAGAGGTGACCTAGAACACAGAGCATCCTGGGATTTCACTGGGACATTGTGTGATGTTTGCTGTACATAATTATCTCAAACTGCGATTCTGGGAAATTATCTATTCCCAGGGCAGTGACAAGAGGCAGAAGAGCAAGGACTCCATCGTGATTCAACCTGTGCTCATATAGTTTGATAGTGCACTGATCACATAATATAACTCAGCACTGGAGTCACATTGCCTCAACATTAGTCAGCTCAGAAGGCTAAGTAGGTATCAACAATTGTTATTTCTTCATTCAGATTCCCTGCTTACAGATACGCCATATAATGCAACATTTCTCTTATTCTTTTTAGCAGAAACATGAAGTACATTCAAAAGAGCATCTTGGACATTTTGTTTTGGGTGGCCCCACAGTGTCACAGCATCACTGTGCTCAGTGCCACTTCCACAGCAATACAATGCACACTGTCCAAGGGCTCACCCCAGGCTTGACCACCATCAGCTGCTGCCCACAGTGTTACGGCAAAAGAGTGGATCTGGTGGGGAGTGAAGAAAACACATCTCCAATGACTTGCTTTCTTGATGAGAAATAAGAAAACTGTCACTTACTTTTTCTCTCCTTTAGCTTTTAGGGAAGTATTCATCCTGCTCAGTGAAATTGCTTTCAAGATCACCAGACAGTAACGCTCTGGGACAGCTATCACAGTCACAGTAGCTTTTTTCCTTCTGACAAATCTGCCTGTGTTCAGACCAAAGCTGAGGAAACTCATGGCTATAGCTCTTCTATTTGGACTTTTCACATTCTCCACAGATCTGTCAGTTAAACCACTTTGAAGACTAATTCCTAATCTTTTTCAGTTAAAATAAGCTGAATTATCTTAAAGCATTTAAAGAAAAATATTTGTCCATACATTCATGACTTCTGGGGCTCGAGTATTTTAGACACATCTTTCTTAAAAAGCTGCATCTCTTCAGAAAGATTGCCTAGTAGATCACAGCCAGGTGCTGTGGTTACTCAATGGCTATTCCTCTCATTCCTTTAGAGTTGGTCAAATTTAGTCAAATTTCTAGTTTTTATCACTGACTAGCATGTAGTCCAAAATATCTGTGAGATCTTCTGGAGATTAGTTTTTTATGACAGCTGTCACAATGTTAGTTTCCTGAGTAATGTGCTTTGGTCAATCTTACTTTAGCAGGGAAGTTGGACAAGATGATCTCTAGAGGTCCCTTCCAACTCTGACAATTCTGTGATTCTGTGATCTGTGATTCTTATGATAACTCCAGGGAAAATCAAACTGTCACTGCTGCCTGTTGGATATACCAAGTAACCTACAGTGAATAGAAGCAAAATAACCTCCTACCTGCATATAAAACCCAGAGTTTCCGTTTCAAAGATGGCATTTTACCCAAACTGTACTAGACCCATTTTCACAAAATGTCATCTGTCAGGGAGCCAACAGCTGCAAATCACAGATCTAAGCCCATTGTGTTCCTGCCCTGCCCATTTGGAGGAGAGCTGTGAGTCCTTATCATGGGCTTAACCATGAGACCAACAACCATTGCAGTGCTTTTTGCACAGATGCCTTCTGCCCACAGAAAATGCCCACTGTACCAGAGCTGTAAACCTGAAGCTGCTAAATGCCATCACTCACAACAATAATTAATCTCATAATCACCAGCTCAGCTGGCTGTAATTGTCAATATATTGTTTTATGAGCTTTCATTGGCAGGAAATGAATGATTTCTATCTCCTAAAAATGAAATGACTCTCTGGGTACAGTACAGGGATTACTTATATAGAGAAGAATAAATCATAATGAAAGTGGCAGGAAATAAATAAAAGGGCAATTCTGCTGTCTGGGTGTCTAGAGTTGAAATTTTAAGTTGAAGCAGATTTCAAGGATCTTCTATACTATTTTATTTATATAATCCTAGCTTCAACTGATTTCTGCTTGATTCAGATATATGAAGTGCCAGATTATTTGTGCCACCAGAATGCAACTATATATCTAATTTGCAGAAAAGAAAACCAAAATAAATAAATCTGGAAACTGCTGTAATCTTCCAGCAAAATATAAGGTTATGTAGAAAAAACATCTGGTAATCTTGCACCACCAAAGTTGCCCAGTAGCTGCGCCACTTTGCTAGTGATGTAGGTACAAAGCCAACAGGAAGCATCTTTTATGTGCTAGTGAGTGGTATTCACTTTAAAAAATGAAATTACTAAATGAAGCAGCATGATTAGACAAGACTCACAATAGGAGAAAAAAATAATATTTGAAGCTTAAACATCCAATAGATCTGGATGAGAAAGCATCTTTGGAAGTGCAAAACTTTACTACTTGCTTCACTTCTTCTTACATCTCACAGGTAAAAGCAACAATACCACCATTTCCCATATAACATAAGTACAAGAAGAGGTCTCTTCTTAAGCATATATTGTGGATATGGAAATATGACTGGCCAGTTTTCCCATAAGCAACAGAACTGGCATTTGAGTATGTTTTTCTTTTTACTTTCTTATATATAAATAGATTTATGCAATATTTTGACAGAAAACCATAAGTATATTTAAGTTCTCTTTTCTCTTAATTCTCTTGTCTACCAAGCTCATCCCATGACATATTTACTGTTACAGTAACGCATCATTTCAATGGTACTTCAGTTCAGTTAGGCAGAATTTTTTTGTTATTTTAGCCATTCTGGAAGAATGGGGTAGTTCATGGAGACCAAATGCCAAAACAACTTCAGGATTTGTCCCATGAAGGGAGAAGACTCCAGCGAGGTGCTTGCATGAGCTGATAGACCTGCAGATGGGCAAAGAAGAGTCCATTGGGCACACAGACCATCTTGGGAAGCCCTACAGGTTCCTTCCCTTGTGCAGGTAGTCTTGCAGTGGCTGCAAGTGGCTACTAGTGGTTCCACTAGACAAAAGCAGACTAAAGCAAGAATTTAGTCAGCAAAAACTTTGCTGCATATATTAGAAATTATTTAATGTTATTTTTTAAGTGGTGTTACAAGACTTTACTGCTAGGTCAAAACAATGTCAACATGGAAGAAAGAAAAGCCAAAACCATTTTCCTGCATGGTTAGAGCAACTGAAGACTTTGTTTTTTCTATTGCCCTGTCTCTGTGCAAAAGTTAAAGCTCATTTCCAGAAATAAACACTCCAAATTTACCACCTTATCTCAAGAAGCAGCCATACGGTCTGGAGGTGAAAAAGCAGTCTGCACAGTACATACTGCATAACTATTCAGAGAAATATGTTTTGGTTTGATGACTGGTGCAGTCTGCCTGCTCTCCTCTGTCTTTATAATTAAAGCATTATTTTAAATTATATAGCATGAATTCATCCTCCTGTGCCCCCAGTTCCTCCTTATAGCTTTTTCCCTCTTTTAAATTTAATAAATTTTCTCCTGTTTTTACTTTCACAGTCAAGAACTGGAACAATTCATTTCACAGCAATCCCTTCTCACTGCTTTTCTAATACCCATGCGCATTAAAACCTCATCCATCATTGTTTTCAGAGAGTCAGCTTTTTAATCAGATCTGTATGTACATTGGTTTGAGCATGTGGCAGTTTAATTACCCTCTTGAATATGTGAAACACATCTTTGTCATATCTACTTATATCTGAAGAGAGCCATCCTATAACACTAATTAAAGAGGGATGATGACAATTTTTCCATACCCAAATTATGTCCCATCTGTCTAGTCATCCTCATGTTCACTCTCTGGATTAATTAAGGGTAGGGAAAGGTTGTTTCCCTGGAGTTTTGCCTAATGCAGGATGAAAAGTCTGTTTTAATGAAGAAACGTACAAAATTCCTTTCTTCTTATCCCAGAGTAAAGCACATAACAAAGTAGAACAGAGTCTTTCATTTTGCTGCTAATCAGCTAGTCATATATTGCATGGCATCAGGACTCATGTTTATGCAACTGTTTACTGAAGCTAACAGCTGGCCTGAAGGGACACACAACACTGTCAGCAAGTCCCAGCCAGACATTGTGCCCTGATACCCAGACCCAGAGTTAAAATCAATTTTATGTTAATAATATGATTAAAGGATAGAGTGACATAGTACCAAGTGGCTACAGTGTGAAAGAACACCAGTTTTTTAGTATTTATCAGCCTGAGAGCATTTTACTAGGTGCAGAGATCCTGTTCATGTTGCAGCTATTCTACTTCCAGGCAGACCTCTCAGATGTCTAAACCATTAATTTTCAACTAAATAACTGCAAAAATCTTTTAACACAGGGAAGGGTAGAAAGCCCTGAGAAGTCAGAACTGTGTGCCATCAGCAAGGAAGGGACATTAGTTGTACCAGAGACTGTCATACCTACGTGTGATCCACAGAGGACATGCGCCAGCTGCCATCACGTGCCAAAAAGTGAAAAATTAGGCAGGAGAAGCAGAGTTATCAAGGTCTGGACTTCCCTGACCCTCACTACAGGGGTGGGCCAAGCATGAGAATCACTTAGATCCACTCACACCTTGAAAGCTTTTTCACTGCTGCAGGAGTACTCCTCTGGGCTTTTTCTTCTCCCTTTTTCTTTTATATTTTTCCTTCTCTTTGCTGAGACTGATGACAGAGTTTTTCACTCAGAAGAATGTGCTGCCACTGAAGACTTTATTAGCTCAGAGGGTGGTGGTGCTTTTATTATCCTGGTTTTCCCCTGTTTATGCAAGGCACTGCAAACATGCTTTATGGAAATAATTTATAGAAATGACTGCATAGTATTAATTTAGGGTCATCAATTGCTGAGTCTATTCTGATCTTCTAGTAAGGCCAGAAGATTATAATGGCTATACATTTGCGTGAAAAAGAGGCAGCTAAATATTGAAATCATTAAAATATATTTTTTTGATAGCCATCATATTTCATTGTCATTGTTCATATACACTATACAAATCTAGTTTTCTTTTCAATATTTCTTCCTGCCTAGTGTACTTTGTTCTATTTTTTTACTTCTCTGGCCTAATACAAAGCTTAACAAAGTCCTTACAAACACTGTACACTTCAATTTACTGATTATTTGCCACATGCTGATCCATGTTCCAAACTACAAGACAATAAAAACACAGATTGCCATATATAAAAGATTATTTACATATTTCTTTTTCTTACAGGACTGTTGCAGCTCATCACTTTAAAGCCTTGAAATATAATTTTCTAAAGTTAATAAATTCAAACCATGCTAAACCAGAGAGGCAGGCAGCCTGTGGCTAGGTATTTCAGCAGTTGCTACAGCAGTAGGTCAAGAAAGCGTTCTGCAATCTCAAAATTTCATTTTGGTGAGGTTTTTTAAGCTTCAGTTATTAACAGCACTATAAGACCATAAGTACCAAGGCACAAAAGTAAAAAAAAAATACTCCTGGTTTCCAGTTTTTTTACTTTACATATTTGTCACTATTGTATTCTCACTATTACTTACCTCAGTTCTCATCATTTTCTCCTCAGAGGCCAACAGTCACTGGTTCTCCCATAACCCTATTTAATTTCCTATTTTGTCTTTTTGTGGTCTTCCTATCTCTAGCAAAGTCTTGGATTGCTTTTCATCTAGATCAAACTGCCCTGGAAAGAAAATGAGCCCTTCTTTAAGTGAAATGACAAAGGCTTTCTCACACATACATGACAAGCTACTCATGCATCAAAATCCTAGAAAAAAACAAAACAAGCAACCACACACAAACACACCTTCCACAACCCTCACAAAACACAGTTTCTTATTTCTGTCAGCCAAAGGATATACTCCAAGTACTTCAAATAATTCTCCCAAACATGCCTAAACCTACTAAATTTTCTATATGCATAACATTTTGTGTCACTAACACAGTAAATCTTACCTACAGATTACATGCTGGTTTTACTCACACAGCTCTGCAAATAATCAGCATCTTACATTTGATTTCCTTTTTAGGCTTAAGTTGAACAATTACATTAATTAGAAAACTTTATAGACTCTTAAGGATTCTGCACCTACCTCACAGTCTAAGAACACATTATTTAAGACATTAAAAAGTTCTGTCAACAAGGATACCTGAATTTCAGCAAGAAATTGACAGTTGAGTCCTTAGTCTTAGGATCACATTTTTTTTATTCTCCCACTCCAAAAAAGTCTCAATATAATGATCAAATGTGATGATTACATCCCACCTGTCTGCAAAACAGAAAATCCAGTCTTCTGGAAACGTATGACAGTATCTTTCAAAATACATTAGTAAGTTTCCCATAAACTTGCAATTTTAATAGCCATTTCCTCCCTTTCCTTCCTCTCTACGTCGGTTAGTTGTTGATCCTTTTCTCCCTATTTATAACATAGAAATTATATTTACAATTAATATTTGCAAGATTTTACACATGAGAACAAATAATAGCTGGAATGTTAGTGAAATCGCAGCTTTCATTTTGAAAGAAATAGTGACACTATACCAATAGCCAATACTCGAAAAGAAATATGGATAGGAGTGGCTTCACTTGCAAACTGTTTTAACTTGTCCATCATTATAAGCATTTCCATGAATTTAATAATAGCACCAATATCCAATATCTGAACTTAATGTAATAAATGAAGGGTGATCACATTACCCAGTTTTAAAAATTGCTTTACATAATGTAATCACTTACTTGCTCTAATTTAATTTCACTTTACATCATTTAATAAATGAATGCTGATCATTTGACATAATTGAATAAGTAGTTCAGCTCATTCTCTGTACTTCTTAGATCACAAAACAGGCTAGTTTTTTGTCATCTTCCAGGATGGCATGTTGAGATGTAAGAATTGGGTTTTGTTTCTCCTCTCAGCTTCTTTATTTCCCAGTGTAATTCCACTCCAGTAAAAAACCCACTCCAGCCCAGGAAGCTGAATTTTTTAAAAAAATTACTTAAAGCTGAGAATCTAAAACCCCAAAATTCTAGGGACTCTTCAGTTTTCTGTGAAATCAGTGAGTCCAGACAACACAATGACTTTATCCATCTTCTCCCCAGAGTAGGTAGGGAAATGCTCAGATGTCTCTTTTGAACACAGGCAGAAAACTACACCTGCTTCCAGCACCCTGCATGTTTGTTGAAATCAACATGACCATGCTACTGAAGTTCCTCTAGAAATATACCACAGCCTTTAGACCACCTTGAGCCTGTAGAATATTGAAAGTCTCTGTGCAGCACAACACAGTCCTTGAAGCTCTTGGAGACAAGTAGGCTTTCAGAAGAATTTATGAAAATACCTGGAATTTAGTGCAGACTTCCACTAATGATATCACAAAGGCCACAACACTAGGACCACCATGCTTTTTAGTGACCACCTCATGACCCCACAGGGTGCTGTGAGGATGGAGGGATGAAGTTGTCCTTATCAGCCTAATGACACTACTCTACTGTAAATTAAAAATTTTATATGTAGGTGCATGCTAGCAAGAAAATCTTGTTTGTCTCCACACCACAGGCCCCATGAGGCCAGGCATAAGCTGTTTCAGGTTTTCCAGTACCAAGGATGAAGATTTTTTCTACTTGGAGATGCTGTGTACAGAAACTTCTTCTTAATTGTCTCAAAACAGTTTTCCACAGGGACAGACTTAGTCCAAAGGAACTGCATGGGAATCTCTTCCAAAACAGAAATGTTTGAGAAGAGATGTTGTTATTCCTAGCATCCCAACCCATGTACACAAATCTTAAACTCACTTCCACTAGGCAGAAATTGGCTATGCTGTGCTATGGATGTACTGAATAGTAATCTCAGACTCCAACTCCAATGGAAGTGTAATTTCCTGGTACCTCTTAATATCCCTGAAATGGCTTTTTAAAAACAACAACAGAGCAAAAAGCCTGGAAGGCTGGCTTAAATATTGCATTGTTTAAACAGTTGAGTAGTTTCCTCACTCTTTGAAAAGTATTTTCTCAGAGTGATTGTTTTTCTTTTATTTTTTTTTTTAATTTATAAAAACTTTTCCATTAATTTAGATACAAACCCCATACCTTCATTCACAAAGCTGAATTCTGGTAAATCTTCTTAGGAAGTAACACATAAATCATGATAAGAAATTAATAGTATGAAGTCTAATATAAAGAGGCATACTGACTGCATTTGTTGAATTATCAGAAGACATATTAGTTGACATGACTAAAAGGATGAGGAGACACATGAGGGTTTTCCTATATGCAAGTTTCTTGGACAGTTCCAATGGTCTACAGTCACCATTTGAAGCTTCTCTAAATAGAAAGTAACTTTTTTGAAAGGAATCATAACTCTTGCATGCAATGACTAGCTTCAACTTTTGTATACAATCCAAGTCTATGCAGGGCACAAAAGCACTCAGAGGTATACTTTTTTTTACAATTAATCACCTATAGCTACAAGCTGCATAGCAATCTTTTGCCTTACTGTTACAGAAGGCTCCACAATAATATCCATGTATAGTCTCCATGTAAATATGCACACCTGTAGACATAAATTTCATTAATTCATGTATATTCAAACATTCTCAAGCACATATAGATAGCTTTGGAAGGTGTTTTCTCTAAAAATACATATGGAAAACTGACAACATTGGAAAGAATACGTGAATGGGTTGATTTAAGGATTTATTATCGCTCCTATATCCTCTTCAGAGCTACAGACTCCTGCTTTCATCTTTTATGCCTTAAGCAAAAGATCAATCTTTTTTTCTCAAATCAGCGATATATTTTTTATTAAAACTTACTATTGACTCAGCTTTAGCAACAATACGGATGTAGCTTGTGTTCACTTGTTTAGTTTGTGGAACCTTCTCCTCTTCCCTCATCCTCACATGGATTTAATTATCGGTTCATATAAATTCCTTACTGCCAGGTAAGTACAGCCATCTTCCTCCAGTTTTAAGGTGTGAAACTATAGACATGTGCACTCCTGGATAACTTTACCTGTGTGATCTTTCCTGACCAAATTAAGTTATTCACACGCACAGCTGCTTTTAGAGCTGATCCCCTTAGGTATTATATATGTTAAATATTTAGCTTTTCCTGTACTGTAGAAGGTAGATTACATCACTCTTCATTGCAAAACAAACATATGTGGTGTATTAGAGCACCATCAAGGCAATTAAACTCATGGTAGGAACTTTCTGAATTCTTCAGTAAGACTACATAACTACATGGATAAACAGGTTATGTTTTCACAATGATTTACAGTATATAGCAGGCAATAATAGAATGCTTATCTTCTTGAAGATATAGCTATTTTCTTTCTTAAAAAATGAAACAGGTAGGAGGCAGCCCTGAGGATAAAAACTGATTTCTTACACCTAAAAATATTAACAACAGATGACATTGGATTTTTCATCTTTGATGTTTCAGACCAACTAAATGTCATCTTGGCAACTCTCTGGCTCTCAGAAATGTGCTCAGAAAATGTTCCATTACTCTGAATGAGAGATCTGGCTCAAGGGACAATCACACACAATGGGATTTCTTCTTGGTGTTTGAAGTAGCAGCTGCTAGGTATTGGCAAAGACCTTACTGTTAGTGTTACTGTAAAAGAAATACTCTGCTTAGCAAGAAAAAAAGACTTAGCTGTTCAACATAATCTTTTCTAGCTAGTGGAGATCACCCAACTCAATTTCTAAGAAAAAAAGACCACAATGTGACACTACAACCCCCAGCTTCACTGCAAAGATATAAAACCTTACCAGACTATAAAAGCCATAATTTCAATTGAACAATAACTTTAAGTGATTTAACAGTATCTATGGGAGGTAGGCAGGAACTACGTCTTCAGTCATGTTCTAGAAAAGCCTAGATCCTTCTACTTTGTGATACAGAATTTTTTTCTTAAACTGAAAAGACTATAGACTTGACGAAGGACAGTTCAGAATTCCAGAATCTACATTTTGTCCTGCTCAGTTAAGAGTCGACACAAACTATCATTCACGAGGGGAGTGGAGAAGAAGAGGGAAGACAACTCCATCTAGGAAAAAAAGGAGGAAAGACAAACAGAAAATTTTCAGGAAAAAGACAGACAAAAAGACTAATGGACACACAGAAATACAAAGAAGAAATAGAATAATTTCAACATGCTAACTACCTGGAAAAGTGAAGGAGTCAGAAAGAAGCAATGAATTTCAAAATGGTTGTTTTGTAAAGCTGCAGCCAGTGCTTTCTGCCAAGTTTGGTGGTTCAATCTGAGAGGCATAGCAGAAAAATGTTCCTAAAAATGAGGAGGAACTTTTTTGAGGTTAGCAGAGCATTGGAATAGGCTGCCCAGGAAAGTGATGGAGTCTCCTTCTCTGGAGGCATTCAAAACCCACCTGGACAAGTTCCTGTGCAACCAGTTCTAGATGGACTTGCTTTGGACCAGATGATCTCCAGATGTCCCTTCCAACTGGCAGATTCTGTGATTCTGTAAAGGGCTGCAATGATGACTTTTGCATTTGAGCATTACTTTTGCATTTCTGACTATTGTCTTCTAAGAAGACATCACAACTAAGTCACCAATTCACACATAGAATATACAGATTTCAGTGTACCCTGCAAAAGAGTAGTCACAGAATATATTTCTAGCTTTGTACTGGACATCAGTTTCTCCCCTTTAAACCTAAAGCAACACAATTTTCAGTAATGTTGACTATAGGTCATCTGCTGCTTGCAGAGCTGCTTGTTTTTACAGATTATAAAAAATATCTGGAGATTCTCTCAAAGTGAAACGTGCAACGTATAGCTTGCAATCAAACTCAAGGATTTATGTATCTTATAACAGAAATACAGTGCAGTTGTTTCAAAATAACACCATTCTTATTTCAAAAGAAATTACTCCTGATTACTATTCAGAATCAAACTATGCAAGTTGACACAAGCAGAAAGGGGTAATAAGTCTACAGTTTTGCCTAGAGACTCTCTACTAACAACCATTTCTATCTGTAGTAGAAATGCAGATGCTACTCATGCATCCTTACACTCTCCCCTTTGTTTTAACCAGGTTTGAGATCTGATCTTCCAGAAGTACCTTTAGAATGAAGGGGTGGAGAAATTAATTTCTTTTAGTTAACATCCAGAATTATTTTTTTTTTCATACTTATAATTTTTTAAGTACTGTAAGGGCAGAGGGAGACATTCAGGATCTGGACTTTTAGCAGACTAGAGAGCAGATGCAGACATCCCCATTAGTAAGTCTCCTTTTTAGTGATCTTGAAATTGCTTCTTTACACTTAGTAGTGAAAAAATATGGACATTCCCCCTTTTAAAGAGATTCTGGCTCAGAACCTGTGAATAAGTAGTAAAGAATAAGAGTTGCTCTGAGAAGGAAAATATCCCCCTTAAAAAAAAAGCAGGTGGTAAAAAGGCAGTACATCCACTACACTCTTCTACCTTTCTCCAATAAACTCAATTTCTTCCTGGGCCAACTGCAGTCACTTCAGTTTCCTTGTATTTTTGTAATGTCATAGCAATAACTTTGCATCACAAAACATTTATGTGTCAGGGTACCACAAATCCATAAACAGTCAATTGCAGTGCTTAACTAGATGAATTTTATTCACTGCCACATGCATTGCATATCGAGCAAACTGAAAGAAATGTTTCCTTCTATTATGTTACTCAAAGACATAGCCCTTTTCCTTTGGAACATTTTTTTTTTTTTTTTTTAAGAATTACTCACTCCTAATGGATTAGTTCATTTCCTTTATTTAAATCAAGGTCTCTATTTTATATTTTTTTATGACAGTCCTATAGTAAATTTCATGTTTGGTTTCCACATAGTTATTAATAATCCTGAAAGAGTTGACCTATGTCCTTTGATTATTATTTTTTACCCCTCCCCTATGAAAATGAGTATCTGGTGTTTTAAAGTATGAGATTTGCCATAAAGTACCTGACATTTGGTAGAAAATTTAAAACAATAATGATTTAGCTGACTATTGTTTCAAGTGCCAAAGGAGTTGCTCAGTCCAGTGGTTTTTGTGACCTCAAGGGGTTCCCAGTCTGACAAAGCCTAACATGATACACTTGCAGGCCCTAGAGATTCCCTAAATACACTTCCCAAATGATGCAGATGCTGCAGTTCCCATTCGCAGGTCAGTAGTGAGGCTGAGAGTATTTCCCAAACAGAAACATGTACAAGCATGCACAACCATGTACTGCACCGTCCAACACAGGCAGAGCAGAGCCTTTACCAGCACATCCCTAAACACCAGCAGTACTGACATAAATAAGAACATGAATTGCCCATATTCTGGCTTCATTCCTTTCAACACATACAAACTTGAGTGAGACCCACAGAAAATGGACAAGAAGGGGATTTTGTAAGTGTAGGGCAGATGTACATAAGAAAAAGCAGTGTATTGATGCTGTCATTCAAGTATCCAAATGTCCCCACATACTTAAGTAAAGGGGAATTGACTCATTCCTTGCTTTAGCACAAAATAAGTGAAGAAAAAATTTAGATTTCACCCTCATGTTACTTCAAAAGTTGGCATTTATTTTCACTGAATGATACATTAACTTTTTTATCTATTGGATGAATCAGGAAAAAAACCAAAAAGTGTTAAACTTTATCCAAAGGGCTTCTTTTAGAAATACTAAAGTTCTAAATACAAGTTTTAAGGTGGAGGAATGTGTTCTTTACTTACTCTTCAAGACTCTAATACAGTTAAAATTTATTCCAAAAGTTCAGGTCAGAACCTTTCAAGACACTCCCCTGAGCTAGACATACCTCTATCTCCTGCTTTCCCCACACTCCCATACAGTGTTTTCCTGTTTGATGATGCAAACACAACCCTCCCCTCCCTTCTGTGACTTCCAGCAATGACATTTTTCAAATACAGAATGTTTCTCAGACCAGTACTGAGGAAGACTGCTCTACTATTTTAACATTTAAGGAAAAAAAATATAGCAGTGATCAATTAGCTTGATTTACATGCAAATATATCTTTTAAAAAAGTTTTCTTTCAGCACAACTGTAAAGTGGTACAAAACCAAGAAAACATGCAGCAGATTCAACAAATCTGCCAGCGTGCTGGCCTATGACAAGGTAGAGGAGTCCAGAAATGAGAAGTCATGGAGAGGCTGATACCTCATGAGGATGCCGTTGCTGACACCAGCCAACAGTTCTAAGATGCCTATCACAATACAGCACCAAAACACATAGAACATGGCAACATGCAAGCTGTCATCCAGCTTCTTTAGACAGCCTTCCTGAAAAAGCTGCTCCAGATGGCTTAAGTCACCCCTGCAATGAGAATACTTCTCCTTACAGCAACTTTCAGGGACACGAACTTCTTCAGCTAGGAGATGCCAAGAAGCAGCTGTTGCCTTTAGCCAGTCCGTATAGTTTTGGACCCCACAACACTGCAGCTTCCTCTGTACCATATCCATAGCTCTGCTGCCAGGACCCTGGGTGTGCGTTCCATTGTACTGATAGATGAGGTAACTCATAGTGCTTTCCATTTCAGGAGCCAACTGAAGAGTATAGAAGCATGCCAAAATTGCTGTAGACACTTCTAGGCAAAGAAGGAGCAGCAACAAGTACATCAGAGACCCTTGCTGATAGCGCGAGCTCTTAGCAGAAATAGAGATAGCCAAAACTCCAGTGGGTAGCAAGATAATTGCAGCTACAACAGCCAGCCAGCCAGGGAGACTCAAGAAAGACTCTGGAAATAAATATCCATAGTTCTTGTACATCAGGATCACAATAACTCCTCCAAAGGCCAGAGCTGCAGCAAAACCCCAGAAGATGAAGCCTAGGAGCCACAGAAGAGATCGAGCAAAGGACTTGAACCAGTCGTCTTCATAGAGCCACAGGGAGGCCAATGACACCACCACTGCAACTCTCATTCTCTTCATTCTGCTTACTCCTAACAGCACAGACTCTTACCACCACCACCATTTAAGAGGTCTCCACCCCACTTGTCCAGGTGCAGCAGATGACATCTCCACCCAAAAACAACTTTCAAGGGATCAGCATTAATGACACTCCCTCGGTAAAAAGACTTGGCCCTATATCAGCTAACCATATGGTACTGCTTGTTCAGTGTAGCTGCAGAAATCAGAAATCAGCTAAATTTGCTGTCAAGAGTTAACTTACTCTGCTGTGATTGGAGATATTTGCATTTGAAGGAGGAGAAGAGCTAGAAAAGGCTGCACAATTGTTTTAACTACATTCACCTGTAAAGAGCTAAAGGTAGAGAAATAGTCAAGGTGCCAGCCAGCAGTGCTATTTCAGATTACTTAGACTGCCCAAGTGAAAGACTATCCAACTATCAATCCTACAGCAGTAGCAAAGACAGCAAAAAATGTACATCAGAGTCATTGTCAAAGGAATAGCTTAAGCACAGCTATTCAATCAAGGATCTCCATAGATAACACTCCCCTACACTCATTATTCATCCCAGTACATTTACCACTCATTAGATTGTATGAGGGGAATAATGATGTTAATAATATTTTGCCCTTTTTTACTCAGCAAGATTTCTCTGTAGGTAGCTTCAATTACTCAAGACACCTGGATGAAAAATCCCTACCATTTCACACTTGTACCCCTCAGCTTGCATCACCACTGATTTAACTGAGTGCTGTAATGACTGAATACAAACAACAGTAAGAACTGTAGTAACTTTTTCTTGTGTTTAAAGAAACTGAATTACACCTCAGCTGAATGACTTCAATGACAATCCCAAAGGGAATTAATGCTACTTATCAGCCAGCAGAAGAGAATTATTACTCAAACGTGTAATAGAGAAGAGACAAGCAGGATGAGAAACTCACATTAAAAGTGCCACAGGCACCAAGAAGGCAGTTCCCAAGGCCAATGTTATTCCTTACTTATCTTGATGAAGTCCCATAAGATCTCTTCTGTTTTTCAAGATGCAGAGCAGGACTAAAACAATACTAAATTACCCTCTTTTTCAGAAACATGAGCATCTGCAGAAAATCAGAGAAAGCCAGGGCTCAGATTCCTGTAACCCTGGAAAAACCTCAGCAAAGCCAATGATCCTATATCTTTCAGACATTTTACAAGGACCTGTTGCTCTTATATATGCTATGCACGCACAGATGTTGGGCTGATCCCCATCAAAACGTCTTTCTATGTGCTGTACAAACATGTCATTAAAGCTAATTATTCTGGAATGAGATAAATTACTTTTATTATTTTTAATCTTGCCATTAGCAGTAATTAACATGTAGTGATTAACTTGTTAAATCTTAACCAAATGCTTCTTTCAAAGCTGTTCTAAGATGTGTGTTTTCCTGCAACTGTTCTCTGACGTTTGTGTCTGTTCTCTCTCCTGTTCCGCTAGCTGCTACTCCCAGCCCTCCAGTTGTAGTTTGGGTGTTTTTGCTGTCATTCACTTATTCTCTTGAATGCCTTTTTTCAGATTTCTATGTTCTGCATCAGGGAGAGGGAGGAGGGCGTGACAACAGAAAGGATTTCCCCTCACATCTGTACACACAGGCAAACTACACTGATTTCATGATTCCGCAATGCAGAAGAAACATCAGAAAATACTGAGTAACAAAGCTGCTTATTCCTATTTGTAAACAGGATGTGAATGCATTGTAAAAAAAGTACACAAACCTGCCTCCTCTCCTTTCTGCCTTTCCCCATATATGAGATATTAAGAACTGAATTACAACTCACTTTTAGATTATTCTGCAGTCTCTGAAATACATTAGAAAGGCTCTAACTACCTACAGGAAAATTTTACTGCATCTCTTCTTCATTTTAGCCACGGTAACTGACATCCCCTCCCTGAACACAGAGGAGAAAATTTCAGTAGTTATTGAAGGCTAGAGGTTCTTATCTTTCTCAACATTCCCCAAATATAGTAATTTTCCATTTACTTAAATCTGGATCTTTGGACCGCTGTGAGGTTTTTTGCTTTCTCTCATAAGGCTGTAGGACAGAGAGGGTGGGAAAGAGAGAGAGGGGTGAAGCACCTTTTGTAAGTGGAGGGACTTTTGCTGCCATAGGCTCTGGTCTTTCCACTGGTGCCTTCATGCTGGCTTGATCCCTTGGCTTGGTTCTCTCTCACTCAGAGAACTATGAGCCAGCCAGCAGAAGCAGAAAGCCATCCCCACACAGCCTTCTCCTGAAGGAGAACCCACGTGGCTGCATGTCTGCCATGTGAATTGGGAGCACCAATACTAAATGTTGACTGGGAGCCAGTTCCCAAGCAAGGGCTCAGTGCCCAGTGCCATCTGGAGGGATACTCAGCACTGTGCAAGAGTGGGGATTAATACTGGCAGAGCTGTCTAAAACCCCTCACCCACTTTGTGCTAGGTAATGCATACACACTCAGGAAAAGAGAGCTTCTGCTCAAAAGGTGTGCTGTCTGGTAAGACAGGCAAGATGAAGAAAGGCAAGAAAAACATAGAACTGGTCCCTGAAGTACCCACAGGTGCCTAACTGGCACCCTCAATAGCACTGCATTTGTGCTAAGTGATTTTACCTGCCTGTATAGCCAAAAGCTTGAAAAAAGCAATGAGTATAGATATCCATCTGTAAGGTGACAAAGAGAGTATAAGTAAGGCAAAATAGGAATGCTCTTTTGTTTTCTTTCTAATGGTAAATTGCATAACATGATAAATACCTTCCCTGCTTTCTCTGGAGTTGTTTCTGCTTATGAACTGATGAGTATTGAAATTCAGATGTGAATGTAACAGATAATACATCTTAGACAAAGTTCTTCCTGGAATGTTGCTGAAAGTATAATCCTTCAAGTTAATAAAATGCCACTGTGTATTTTTTGCATTCATTGTTCTAGCAAGATGTGTCTGATGTTGAATGGCTCTGATGTGCCAGGAAGGTCAAAGGGGTTCATTCTACAGCAGTCCAGGAGTAGGACTGGAGATCCAAGTACAACATGCAGTTGTGTAAAGGCAGCATATGTGGACAACTGAACTCACTTTAAATTTTGTGGTCTCTCATAAAGATTGATCAGGGTGCCCACCTGAACTTCTGCTGAAATTAGCAACAATTGGCTACCTTGTCTATCCAGGCTTGTATGAATAAGAAGAAACCAAGACATGGCTGCGGGATCAGGGCACATTTAGACAAGCTCATCTTTTAAGCTTAATACCAACATCCTATAAAATAAGACACAAACTCAAAGCCAGACCCTCAACCACTGCATTCATTGTCACGGCGACACAGGAGACCCCTAAAGCTGCCTCCGAATAGCTGGGATTTCCCCCGAAACCCACACACACATGAAGTTACTGTAGCTGGACCTTGTTGGAGAAGTTAAGGTACTCTGGAAGAAGTTTGGCTTGAGAGTTTAGAACCGTTTTTTAAAGGTCTTTTTAGATTTAAGCACACTCATAGGCTTTAAAATTTTAATAAATATGGGGAGTTTTCTCAATTTCATCTACCCCAGCTTTTACATTAAGCTTCACCCCACCTTCCTGATCCCTTCAGAAGTTGGAGGCTGGTGTGTGACCCAGAAGAGCCAGAAAAAAAAATGGTAAATGGCCATTGGTATAAATCCTGCCTTTATTGACCCTGACCCTATCATCTGCTGCCCCTGGCAGTATATCTTCACCAAGCTGAAGAGACTTCATACACAGTTTCCAGTTTCCAAGAAAACCCCTGGATGCATTTAAAGTGATAGCAAATAAATATTAATATTGGGGGGAGGGGGGAAGGGATGGGAGAACCAGCCAAACAAAACCAAACAAAAAGCCCTGCAAAGTTTGATTCTTCTCAATCAGATCATTGAGGCTATGAAGGGTAGTCAAAATAACATGCAGCAGAATGACTGCATGGTACCAAGCAGAAAGTTATTTTTTAAAAAAAATCTGAAAGCTACCAACACGTCTATTGGCTTTTCAGGAATTAAAAACATTACCTTACAAGGTGTGTCATAGTACGAGATCCCTCGGACAGCCTAAATGCAAAAAGGATGCATGAGCCTGGTCGGACCCAGATCCTACAGCTGCTGCCATGCACACTGGTTGCCATAGTAACCAAGGTCTGGTGCTGTTGCCTTGCATGAGATTAATACCTCTCATGGAAAGCTTGAAGCAAGCAGAGGAGATATCATTGCCACCTCCTATTCATGGAGAAAATGTACTGTCCACAAGAACTGATTTACCGTTGTGCAGGTGCTTTAACTAAAGCCAGCCAGGTGTTCACCCCTGACCCTGCTGGTCTGATCAAAAGTGGCCTTCTATGTAATTGAAGAACCACATTATTTTTTATTGTTTTAGTTAAATCTTATTTTTCCCCTCCTATTTTTGCCTGTTATTTTGGAATTGTCATAAAATATCTTGGGACTGGGATGAACACAGACTATCAAAGAAAGAAAAAAAGAAAAAAAAGGGAAAAAAATCAAAACGCAAAAGAACTTTCTGTATTGCCATCACTTTGGAATTTCAGAAGTTGGAAATGATTTTAAAAGGCACGGAATGGCAAAAGAAAAAAGAAATTTAAAAAAAAGGAAGCTTCTGTTATTTTTATACCCTTCATCTTATTGTAGTTGGTAATAAAAACAGGTTAGAGGAAAAGGTACTTTGTAAAAACTTCAAAAAATGAAGAAAGGACAGAACACTGTGAGATTAAAGTCACCTTGACATTTAAAGTATTTTGTGACTTTTATTTTTATTGTTTTCAACCATCACTAGCTACAGTATTTTTCATGTGAATGCCATGTTCTCTTTTGTGTTTTATACTGTATGCAAGGTTTCTAGGCACTTTCTGAAGTTATAAAAATACTTTTAATATAAAATAGAGGCCGTTTAATCATTAACTCATGAAAATAGCTTACGGATTTCTCTTTAGGGAGGAAGTCGGCAGTGTCTGAATACATTATCTGGAAGTTAATAAACTGTTTAAAGACCTGACAAGAAGCTTCCACTTGTCAGAATTTTCCATAAATAAAGTTTTTCTCTGTTGTGTGTCCTCAGAAAAAAGAAAGGAATCCTTCTAGGGTCCTTTTTACCTCAAGAGAAGGTTTTAACGAAAAATTGGGCTGGACCCACTGTAGGCCACAGCATCTTATATGAAAACTCAGGCAGGCCATTGGAATGTTGCAGGGGACATGCATGAACTTTCTACTTGTGGCTCTTTCGCCCAATAATGTGAACAAATCTCATTGTGCAGCCATTAAACAGCTTACATTACAGCTACATTAACATGTAGGGATAAAAATTTGGAAATCTTTGTTTCATATTGATACTATCAAATCTATGTACAACATTTGGGACAAGTCTTTCAAAAATATTTTGTGATAAATCTTAAAATCAGACAGTCTTGTGGTTCTAAATTACTGAGGTGCTTTTGGAAATGTTGCCTTTGGCTACTCTGTTTCTCAGAAGACAGAAGCTTTTTAATGCTCTTTGAGCTCTGAAAACTTCAGCTTTAAGTCATCAGGAATTATTACAATATGGAAACCTGAATCCCATTGTTGATCTTACAATGTAAATCAAGGCTTAATGTCAGTTTGTGCTTGAGACCACTTCAACCAAGATGTATTTGTTCTGAATGTTATGGTTTTCTGTAACTAGCTACTCAAAACTAAGCTGAAGGGGAGATAGATATCCAGCATGACCACATTCAAAACACTCTTGATTAAAGGTTCACTTGAGCACCAATTTCGTAGGGGGGGGGAAATGTATTGTAGCAATAATGTTGTAATGAGCGTGGGATTACTTCTGAAATATTTGCCTGGCCAGAGACAGATTCAGCAATTTCTTTTACCTTGCAGTACATTGGTGCGAGCAGCTTGTCAGACCTCTTCAGACCTGTAATGGGGGCTCACCCGAAAGAATGAGATTTGTACAGCTTGTGTTTCATGAACTCATCTGTGAAGATGAAGGCTGTCAGGGTGTGGGTTCTTTTGGTGAATAACTAATTCCTTTCTCAGCTCGTTGACTGGGGGAAAAAAATAAAGGAAAACATTCATTTTAGGTTAATCTGACAAATGATTAAAAGATCAGCTTTTCCACCAGAAAAGGTATTAGCAAAGGATGTTGTCAGCTTACAAGGCAGCTGACAATTTAGCCAAGTGGAAGTAAAAGGAATATTTGATAGAAGCCTTTCCATTTTATTGGCATAGTACTAAGTATATCTATATCGAATGCAATGTTCATCTCATACCAGCTTTTATAGTGACCACAGTAGAGAATTTTTTTATTATCTTTCCTAAGTCATGATAGGAGCCTATAAAATGTCATCTTTGTCAGAATTAGTCTTACAGCACATTTCAAAGAAGTGGAACCAATTTTAATAGGATTTTTATGCATTTCCATTCAGATGTAATGCAGCTTTTTAGAGGGAAAAAAAAATCAAAACCAAAGATATTTATAACTTATTTCTATGCCCTATTTCTATCTACAATCTGCCCACCAAACAATTTCCTTCAATACCTCTTGATGGAAATTGAAGGGTATTTTGCTTTTAAATATAGATACTGTCACTGACATGGAAGTGGTCTATTAGGTTTAAACTCATAGAAGCATCTAAATGTAAAACAAAAAGCAAACAAATGAAAATGTATTTGAACAGGGAATATAACACATTTGATGGAGAAAATATGAATACATTCCGCCACTGGAAAGGTGTCTCTGTATCTTCCAGACACAAAAACAAGTAGCCCAACTTGGCTTTGCCTTGGTAGGAATCACTTTCTTTTATTTCAGAGTTTCAATTTTCAAGCCCAGTTTCTAGAAAATTTTCAAGCCCAGTTGCTGGGAATTAGAGCCTTTCCAGAAACCTCACTGAGGTTCCCATAATGGAATCATAGAATCATCTGGGCCAGAAAGGACCTTCAAAGGTCATCTAGTCCAACCCCCCTGCAGTCACAGGGACACCCCCAACTAGACCAGGTTGCCCAGGGCCTAGACCAGGTTGCCCAGGGCCTTGTCGAGCATCACCTTGAATGTCTCCAGGGAAGGGGCCTCAACCACTTCCCTGGGCAACCTGTTCCAGTGCTCCACTGAAGGGGATGGCTTGGTCGGCCCCGCGAGGGCCCATGGTGTTGCTTAGCTTGTTGGTCGCAGGCCTTGGTGGAACCAGACAAGCTAATCTAGGGTGCTTGCTCTCCATCCTCCAACAATAGAGGAAGAACAAAGGATGATTGCTCTCAGCCCTCCAAGGATAAAGGAGGGGCAGAGAACATTTACCGGCCATCAAGAGTGCTTGGCTTGTGAAGTGTTGCTCA
>BJBW01012300.1:0-12122 GCA_004320125.1 Scolopax mira | reverse complement strand
GGGGGTGGCACTGGGGGGGGCTTTAAGGTCCCTTCTAACTCAAACCATCCTGTGATTCTGTCCTCAGATTCTGAGGATGCGGTATGTGGCTGGAAAAAATATAGATATGTACCTAGAGCCTTGGCAGCTGGGAATAGGAGTCTTGAGAACATTTTATTTTAAAATAAATAAATAAAATAAATAAAATAAAATTTAAAAATCCTGCTCGCTCACTTGCCTGGCACAAACAGCAGCATCTCTCAGCTCCAGGGTCACCTCCTGTAAAATACAGGTGATGAAGTACTGGGGCTGAATGTCAGGGGTTTGCGCTTGGATTTGGGGATGGCTATGAAAAGAAATGACCAGTAAAAACCAGTGAGAGAAAGAGCGTGCTCTGGCAAAATGCAAAATGAAAAAAAAAAAAAATGAGATCAAAATTCTTTCAGAATTGTGCAGGGGTAAATTCTCCTGTTCCCTCATCCTCCACGGTGTTTTCTGACTGACCTGTGCATGTTGGAGTGCCTCATAATTTGTAGACCCCAACCTATTATGAAGGAGCAATGAGACTGAAGGAAAAACCAGACTTTTTTTTTTTTTTGGTATATTTATTTTTAATCAGAATAGCCCAGTGTTTCAGGAAAACGTAAGGTTTCTCTCTGAAGGAGGGAAAAGTAAGGGAAAGTGATAGTAATTGGGCTCCTGTGCAAATACCTGTTTTATAATGGTTTTCTCTTCAATATTCTGAATAAACTGTAGCTTGTGGCCAGGGCAACAAGTTGCAAAGTTCTGTGTATTTTCTGGCTTGATGGGAACTTGGCAAAGAGCAGAGAAGCAGGGCAGGGAGCTGATGAAGGAGGGACACCTACACGCTCCTCTCTCCGTGTCAGCCCCTTCAGTAACGAGCTGGGTCACTGCTCTGCTTTGGGGCTTTCAAGAACATTTCTTGTCTGGAGAAGACTTAAAAGAAAGTAGGGTGGGTTGTTTTTTTTTTTTTTTTCCTTTTCAGCATCCTGTAAAGGAGTCAGAAAGGCATGCCCTTCGTTTCCTAAACAAGACTTGACGTTCTACATCTTTGTAGATGCCAAAGCTCCCCGAGTCCATCGGAGGCGCCTTTTGCGCTGCTGTGATTTGGAAGGGGCCCAGTGGACGCAGCAGCTGATGTGAGGAGAAGCTGAAGTGATGGCATACGTGTAAATGAAACCCTGCTGTCCTGCCGCTCTGGATTACACTCAGTTAAATCCCCCGAAACGCACATGAGGGCTCAGCAGCCATTAATTCCTTATCCACCATAACGAGCTTAAACCGCGAGCTGAGGTCCCTGGAAGATTTACACAAGTTTCTTCTTTTCCTTAATTGGAAAAATTTGCCTTTTTATTTTTAAAAAAGAAAAATAAATAAAAAAAAGAGTAATACTAATAAAAATTAATCCTTCTGGTTTAGTTGCGATTTCTTTTCTTCTACTTATATCCGAGATGTTGACACTAAAGTACAGAGCCCAGACACCGAATTCTCATGAGGCAAATATGTTAATGGTTTATAGATTACAAAAGCTATTATCCCATTTGCTCTGGGAACTAGCTATGAGATATAAAAAATGAATGGTATAATGAAAAAAAACTACCGTAACCTAGACCAAAAGTTGTGTTCTAAAGACAAGAAGTAGAAGGTTGTGGGACTTTCTTTCATTGGCTGGCACTATTTTAATAAAAAGTGCTGACAATTGTGTCAGGCAACTGTAACCCTTAGGCTGCAACTATACATTACCCCACAAATTGCTGGAAGTGGAACTAAACAATGGTGCTGAGGGGTACTGGCTTTGCTTACACCGAGCAAAATAACCCACTGAGGGTACAGACAAAGACCATCATGTTTTTTTCCTTCATTTATTTCTTAGAAGTGTGTACATACTGCTAAATCTACAAAATCCAAATTAGATACACATTCTGCCTTGCATACATGGGCGCATACACAGAAATGGGATGGATAAACGCCCTCGAGCAGTGGGATCAGCAATTCAGGATTTTGGTAAATGGTATATTCCTGGGAGCCAGGAACCTACAGAACATTTAGAGAAGTGACCTTTCCTTGCTTCTTTGGTGTTTGGAAACCGGCGGGAGGTAGGCAAAGAAATCCCACTGCTCTGCAGATTGATGCCACCCTTCCTCCTTCAGCCATAGCAGCTCTTGGATCCTGGCTGGAGTATCATTTTAGTTAAAATCAAATAATAAATAAACATAACATCCATCCAATAGTGTTATTAAAAGCTGGAGTATTTCCATCTCGCAGCTGCTCCTGCTCCCGCATCGGGCACCGGCCAGCGGGGTTGGGCTGGTGGGTTGCTTTAGAGTGGGGAGATTTGATTTGCCCTGCCGGTTTGGTGGTGGTGTACTGGAACTGGAATAATGGGGAGCTTTGCATTTTCATTCTGGATATTTTAATTACTTTTAGGGGTTTTTTTTAGCATGAGAAGTAGGCGGATTTTGCCGCATTTAAACATATGCGACAGAGGCAGAGCCTGGGTTAGTGTTTTTGGGAGCATCTAGTGAGAATTGATCCATTACCAACACGGTGCCACTTGGGCACTCTGTTTCTAAGGCCACTGCAAAAACGGTTCTGTTTCATTGTCGACTAAATGGCTTTTACTCTGGCAGGACTCCTGACACAACGGTGCTATGGATGCAAAGGGAAGCAGGCTGGGAACGGGGGAAGTTTGTTTTGTTTTCGAAAGGAAGGAAAAACTACAGATGCTGGTGCTGGTGGGTCGGGGACGAGGATGTTTAGAGGAGCATTTGAGTGGGGACTAAAACAAAAGGAGCATTTTCAGCCTTTCTGATTAATAGCTGTTTGTACGGCACCCTGAAGATGAGAGGCACGCTAAGTGTTATGAATTAATATTCTTTCAAGATATTTATAATGCTTACGTATTTATGACAACAAAAATGTTTCAATATAAAAGTGAATTATCCCAGGGGAAAAAAAAAAAAAAAAAAAAAGCCAAGCTTTTGATCTGCTTTATACATCACATCCCTGCAAACCTTTTCCTTTCAACCCGGAGTTACATTCAAGAGCAGAAAGATATACAGCTGACGTTTCAAGCTGAACGACGCCACGATAAACTAGGGTTTCTCTAGAAGATAAAATACATCATAAATCGGCGTAACACTTACCTCATTTTAAATATTACTGTCTCCTTTTATCAGGTAACACTATATAACCTCCCCTTACCTCCTTTCTTCCCATATTTTATTTGGTATATTAATTCTGAACAATGATCACAACCAGAATTTTTTTTTAATTAAAATCAAATATATGGCTTTAGAGGCTTAGGTTATCTGATAAAAATATTTTAATTAAAAAGATACCAACTCTTTTGATTCCCTGATGAATTGATAATAATTGAAATGTACAGTGTTAATTTTGATCCGCACTCAGTTGTTTAAAGAAATAATTCTTGCCCTTCTTCAAAGTCAAAAATAAATAAGGAAAAGGAAATCTCTTACAGGGAAGAGGAATCTCTGACTATTGGGGTTTTGGTTTTTTTTATTGCAGGTTGTCACAAAAATCACCCATAATTAGAAGGGACTAATTACATTTACTTATAAAGTTATTTTATTTTCCTAAGAAGAAGGGAATACTTCTCTGACTGCAGGAGCCGAGTTGCTTCTACTTTCTCTCCACCTCTAGAGGAACATTATCTCTCTTGCAAAAGCACTTGCTTTACGAACCACTGGCTCCACCGGGACCCGCTGGGAAGCAGATTGCAGGGAAGGGAGGATTCCCCCCTCCTCACCCTGAGCCAGGCTGGGTTTGGGCACCACGGGACCCCCACGGGCCTCTGCGATGCCCCGGTAGAGGAAAGGGACTTTTACTTAAGGAGAGGATAGAAAATTACATTCTCACACTGCAAAGAGCAAATCAAGAGCATACAAAAGCAGGAAAGAGACAGGAAATGTCGCTTTTTAAATTTTTTAAAAATGTACTTATTTTAAAAATTATTTATTAAAAATATATATATTGCAACCCACTACCAGAACAATGCCTTTTTCAGGTATTTTTGAGAACTTCTGAGTCAAACTTCTATTTGCAAATTGATTTGAGTACAAGCTTTTAAAGATGAACCAAATGTTTAGGAGTAGTTATTAATTATTTTATATGGCAACTCAGTGTAACACGAATTTGATATCTGAGATTGCAACAAAAGTACAGAATTTGACTGGCAGCTGCTATATAACATTTTCTATATAATTTAAGAAAAAGTTGGAAATAAAAGATGCACATGCATAAATTACTGAAGAAGTTATTTTTTTTTCCTTTTGAGGTTGTTGTACTTAATTAGATATTAATTCCAGGTGGGATGTCACCTGGGATTCTTTCATTTAGAATGATTGATTTTTAAGATCTAATCCGTTTTTATAAATCACTGTATGAGCATGACTCAGTTCAGAGCAGTGATTTAATTCTATTGTGACTATTCTGACCTTAAATATTAAGCAAGGGACGGGATGCGCAGTAAAAACTGTAATGGAATACTCTCCTCAATAAAAGCATTTAGATTTCATTTTTTTACAGAAATTCGAGATGTCTTTGTTTTCCAAACCTGATGATGGGTAAAGGAAAATCAACTAACTATTATCAAAATCAACTAAATTCAAATCAACTTTTTTTTTTTTAATTAAATAAGCCTATTTTTTTGGTTTTTTGGTAACTATTTAGGATAATCTACACAAGTGCCATCTCTAAACCAAGAATAAAATAAGAAACTGGGAAATGAGGAGAAACTGACTGTGCCCTTGAGCCCTGGGTAAGAGCTAAAGCTCTTCCTGGGCCACCCAGAGGAAAACTGGCACCAACCACAGGCAGCAACAGCCCCGGGACTCCGAAAGCCCTGGGATGTTGGGATATGGAGGGTTATTCCCTCCCTTTAACATGCCTTTTGCCTAATAAACTCCTTACTTAAGCCAATTGATAAGTATTGCCATGATTTCCAGAAGTGTGAGACACTTCCCACAGGCACCAGTGGGAACCGCTGGCCGGGAGGGGGGAAGTCAGATCCTGGGAGCCCGGCTGCAGGCACATAACTCTGCTTTTGTTCACTCAACCTGTAAAATTTCTTAACATACACATAGTTGATTAATGTCCCTTTTTCCCAAGCTTGCAAATTTTGTTGCTCTCAAGCCTGTCCTTGAGAGCTCTGCAGATGGTGCCGAAATATTTTCTTGGGCGTCAGTTTTCACTTTTCATGCGCTTTTGTGCCTCGAATGTGTAGTAGGGAAAAGGGTCGGGTTTATTTATGCAGACTATTTATTATTTTGGATGTTATTTCTGCGAAAGTTGCATAAGCTTCTAATCAAATTTGCCATTTTGAATATTTCCTGAATGTGTAAGTAAATGTGTTTAGTAGGGCAGAAGAGAGGATGAAATGGGATTTGGTAAATCAGTGAAATCCGGAATCAGAAATTTTAGAAACAGGTGGGCAACGGGTTTCAATTCTTTGACACTAAATGAAAAAATGTTGGTGTCTAAAGTGGTGCTGCTGTTTTCTCATCAATTAATGTTCTAACTTGAAACTTTGCCCTTCCAAATATCTACCTAATTGCCATTAGGCAGCCATAACAACAGAGTTAAAGAGACGTTCTGGGTAGAGGTTTTAAACCAATGTTAATCCCGGGTGAGGAGTGTTCTCTGTTTGGGGTGAAATGTATTCGCTCTTGACTCCCCGAGAACATACTCCTTGGGTTTTAGTCTTTTTTATGCCTGTATTAGGAAAAGATAAAATGATCAGCTCTTCCCTGCTGGGTCCATAGCGTGGTTTAGAAGCAGGTTTGTGGCAACCGGCCACCCCAGGGCTTTTTCCCATCTTTCATCTCCGATCTGGATTCTTTGCTCCCTCAGACAACGGGAACCGCCAACGGGAAGAAATTTGGGCTGCTTGAAAGTTCTCTCAGCCAGGGCTTTTCTCCAGTACGGCTTGAAACAACATATTTCTTATCTCAATTTCTTTCTTTTTTTTTTTTTTTCCTTTTTAATAAATCAATCTTTTATGATCTCCCATCACAGAAGGGCAACATTTGTTTCTTTATTTTTTATATGATGTTACTACAACAGATAACAGGATATTGCAGTCCTTGGGATGATTTAGAACCGAGGGAAGGGGGGGGATCGGGGGATGTCATTCATTTTCCTTTTTTTTTGGTTTGTTTTTTTTTTATTATTTTATTTTGCGTGCCTTTCCTTTACCTCCCTTGTGCTTGGCTTCGGGTTGACCCCCAGATGTGCTGGGGATGCTCTGTTGGCTTGCACCCCAACGTGCACATGTGCTGCCTCCACCACCAGCGCCCACCCCAAAGTAACCCCCCCCACCCTCTCCGTGGAAAAAGGGGCTTTAGCGACACGTCTGGCTGCAAATGAAAAAATAAAAACCACCCTCTGATCCCACGTATCCCACGAGGGGAACGCTGAGGAGCGATGCTGAGGGCTGTGTTCGTGCTCATAGCTCCTGTTTCTCTCCAGAAAAGACCCCCGTGCAGCTCAGGGAAACCTTTCCCTTCAGAAAACATGCTTAATGGGCGTTTTTGTGATTAATCAATACTTGTTGTTAAAGGCAGGTTTGGTTTGCTGATGGTAGAGAAGCAGGAAAAATAGTACTTCTAAAAATTTCTAAAAAATGGACGCATTCACCAATTGCCATTTGCTCGAGGAATCTTCTGCTAAATGAGCATACAGAATTGTTTATTCTTCAGTTTTGGAAATGATTTTATTGCTTTGGAAGGAAAAAAAAAAATCTTCACAAAATTTCAGAGGAAAAATCACACAAAGATATCATTTATTATCAAGGTATCGTTTATATCATTTATGATACCAAGATATCATTTATTAGTCTGGTTATACCTAGAGCAAAAATGTAAACTCACAAAGTTACATCTGCTTAGATATTTTGCTCAAGAATTAGTTGTATTCATGAAATAGTCCTTTTTTTTTTTTTAACCAGAAATAAAGGAAATAACTTTGAAACATCCCAAACGGTGCCGCCAAGCTTAGCACTGTATAAGTCTCTCTCAGCATTCTTTAAATAACTTTATTCCCCCATCAGATTAAAAAAAAAAAAAGGTCCCGCTTCGGACTGAGCTTTACTGTGAAAGGTATGAAAATTTGTTAAAGAGGAAGCGCAGGATCAATTTACTGTTAAATGTACTGCAGGAGTGAAACGTTGAAACGCTGCAATGGTATGTTGGAAGCATTTAATTTTGATAGGCATGATGTATAGCTGGGGAAGTAAGTGTACTCAAATAATTATGCTGTCTTTGAAAGACCAGGCAATTTAAAAGTAGATTATCCAATGAGGCCGAAGTAGCAGTTGTCAAATTTTCAGGAAGTAATTAAACAAGCAGAGGGTCTCTCTTTTTCACTGGCCGTTTCTGGGTTACGTAGGGATTATGAAGAGAGACAAGAAAAATGACAGAGCAGGCGAAACAGCACATCAAACTCTCCTGGAAAAAAAAAAACGCTTTTTTTTTTTTTTTTCCCTTAGTGACTTTCTTTAAGGTAAGTAACATGCGGTGGGTTTGGGGCAGGTATCGGAGAAAACATGCCCTTTGGAAAAGCAGCAGAACAGCACGGAGGGCTCTGGGGAGTTTTTTAAATACCTCTCAATGAAATCTGTGTTGTCCTAAAAGACCAGTGCCCGGTTTAGGGGGTTGGCTTTTTTTTTTCCTTCTTTTTGTTTTTTTCTTCTTTTCTCTTCTTTACATTCGTTTTTCTTCTTCTTGCTTTTTTCCTTTTGTTTTTCCTTTTTTATATATTTTCTTTCTTCCTTCTTTTTTCTTCTTTCTTTCTTCTTTTTTCCTTCCTTTTTCCCTTCTTTTTCTTCTTCTTTCTATTCTTTATTCTTCCTATTTTCTTCTTTCCTCTTTTTTCTTTTTCCTATTTTCTTTTTTCCTCTTTTTTTCTTTTTCTTTTTTTTTCCCCCTTTTTTTTTCTCCTGCATTTTTTTTTCCCCTGGTTTTTGTTTAGACCTCAGCTCTTCTGGCCAGATGCCATCTGGCACTGTGCCTTGTCTCTCTCCCTTGTCTCTCCCAAAGTGGGGCCACGACAGTTTCTCCAGCCATTGTGGGTGCTGCCAGAGCCTTTGCCCATCTCTGCACCTTCCCCTCGGCCACCTTGGCCACCTTGGTCCTCCTCCAGCAGAAGGAACCCTCAGGGATTTCCAATCCACAGAACAGTCTCTCCAGTTGGAGCATCTCTCCACTCGGGTCTTGGTGGGGCTGAGACACATTGGTTGTGGGTCAAGATCCTGCACCACAGGATGCAGATCCATGACCACAAAGCACCAGGGGGGGCACAGAGGGCAGGGCTGTGTCTTTAACCCCACCTATTTCCACATGCCTCACCTGGGAATGGACAAAATTCCTCCATTTTCCAAGATTTATAAAGTAAAATCCTCCATGGGAAGGCAAGGTAGCTCTATGACTTCTACTACTCTGTACCTTAAATGTATTTTAAATGCAAAAATTGTAATTTATCCTAAAACTTTCCTTTTTCAAAGGCACTGAGTCTCTGCCTCCCATCCCCTGGGTGTCTGACCAAGCTGGGCAACATCCTTCTGCCATCGTTTTCATTTACAGCAACTGGAGTTGCAGTTGATGAGGAACTTGGGGAATTTCTGCAGAGACGTTGAGATTTTCTCAGTCCCAGGTGGGCTCGGGGCTTAAATGTGATTATTCAGAGTCAAATTCAAGGCACTCAGGAAACTGTAGAATAAAATAATCCACAGTTATGGAACTGAAGTAATATGGGCACAAATTGAAAGCAGAATTAAGTATGCGAGTCCAGAACTGTGATTCATAAATCCTAAAGCCTTTACTGTGCTTAGTCCATAGTTGTGGCCTGAAATTTTTGCCCCCACAGGCAGGTTTCAGTAGCCATCAAAAAGTCACACAAAATCTAGTGGTTTTGTCAATTCTGATGCCATCATCCCAGGAATCAGCCCCAGACTATAGACATAGTGGAGATTGTACCAAACCAAGAGGTTTTCTGACTTTGGGAAGATGAGGAAAATGGTGATTTCTCTATGGTAGGTGTTTTGGAGCATCCCTAACAACGCTTTGATGTTTCCTGTCAGGAAAAGCCCAGCAGCTCTCTCCTCTCCTCGATGCCAGGCCAGGGTCCTCTGGTGGCCAGAGACAAATGGCCAGGACAAGCTGTCCCAGGAAAAAGAGTCACCAACCTCAGGGTAAGTAAAATGTTTGGAGCCTCTCAGAGGGAGGCTCAGGGAGTCTGGCTCAAGGCAGGGCTTTGGCAACAGACCCTTCTTTGTCCAGTCTCATGGCTCATACCGGTCATTTTTAGGTGAAATAGAGGTGAAATCTGAGGTTCTTCAGAATATAGACTTAACTTTAATGGCGTTTATGGATTTGTAACAATGAAATATCAAGGTTTTGGCAGTAAGGCGCTACTCGGGCTGTTTTCTCCAAAAAAATAAGTCCCGCAGTACAGAAAAAGAATCCCAATTCTTTAAGGAGTGACTCCTGTTCAGCTGTGCCCTGTGTTGTCCAAAAGCCACCTCACGCTCAGAGGGACCTCCCTCAATCTGTACACACTGAGCTCAGCTTCAGGGGGGAAACCAAATAAAGCTCAGCATCTGATTGTGCCGTTTTGTGGGGGTGTTACCCCTGTTCCTTCTGTTCTCCGGAGCACACAGGGGGTTTCTCAAAGCTGTAATTTGCCAGAGAGCCAAATTAATAAGCATTGCCTGAATTCATAAGATGTGCTTCTTCCAGGCAGGGCTCAGGAGGCGTTTGGTGGGGTTGTTGGCTCAGGTGAAGGGAGACTGACAGCTTGGTCTAGTGGAGGTGTCTGCCCAGGGCAGGGGGTTGGAACTGGATGGTCTTCAAGGTCTCTTCTGATCCCAACCAGTCCATGATTCTGTGATTCTGGCTCTCCACGTTGACTGCAAAAACCAGCTCCCATCCCCGGCACTGCCCTCCCAGCTGGCCATGGGCTACCACCAGGGTGGTTCCTCTACTCTTGCTACTCATGGTTTCCTGGGAAGAGCTCACCCCTGAGCTCATGCCAACACCCACAGGACGTATTTCTGAAGTACGTAAAAGCAAGAATGGGGAAATCTGATACCTGAAAATGGCTTTTATCCTTATTCCAAAATATCCACACACACTCCTTCTTCTTCTGCATATTCCAGACGAGCAGACACAAGAGGAGAAACCACAATGGTCCCATCCCAGAAGGCGAGGGAGCAGATCTGATCCCTGCAGCAGATTTCTCTCAGAAATGGCTTGGTAAAGGGCAATGGGCAGCAAAAGCCGTCCTGCCCTGCATGAGTATCGGGGAACCTTCTGGGGGTTCCTGCACCCAGATGTGCCCGTGTCCCACTCTGAGCAGCAGACCCTAGGGGGGTCACAAGGTCCTTCTGACTGGACTCTCAGAAAAATGGGAAAGGAACCCATGGATTTTGGAGAGCCAGACCTACATGGTAATCTCCTACAAGTAATGGGGATCAGTGTCTGCTCCCAAGGCAATGGGACAAGAGGAAACAGCCTCAAGTTGCACCAGGGGATGTTTAGGATAAATATCAAGAAAAACTTCTTCCCCAAAAGGGCGGTCAAGACTTAGAAGAGGCTGCCCAGAGCAGTGGTGAGGGTCACCATCCCTGGAGGTATTTAAAAACTGGGCAGACGTGGTGCTGAGGGACATGGGTCAGTGGTGGGTTTGTCAGTGTTGGGTTGATGGTAGGACTTGATGACCTGAAAGGTCCCTTCCAACCCAGACAATTCCACGACTCTATGAGGCAGGACGTTTCTCCTGTGAGCAAACTGCTGTCCCTGCCCGTTGCCCAAGAAGCTCATTCTCACCCCACCAGCCAGTGCCTCACCCAGCCCTGATGGGGAATGTCCCATATTGACGGAAGAACCAGAAAAGTTCTCCTCCACCTTCTTTTTCACCCTCTCCTAGGACAGTCAGGATTTCTCTCTGAAACGTCAGAACTTATGGCTGTTTTCCCTACCCCTTCCCTGCTCCTGGGCTCCAAAATGATGTTGCTGAGGACAGAGCAGCACCCCTGAGATCCCTCCCATGACAGGGGAGAGGGGGGCACCCATGGCATCTCTTGGGGCAAAGTGAGTCCTTTCAGTGAGTCTCCCCCCCAGCTTAATTAGGAGTGTGTGGGTGACAGCAGGCAGCGGTGGTGACACTGAGCAGGACCTTCACAACCTTGGTGCTCCTGGTCAGCCCAGAGGCGCCCACCGGGAACACGCACCACTTGGATGGGCACCTCCGACTGCGCCCCCAACAAATATTTATTGGAGAAGTATCCAGAAAAAAAACATCACTCATATTTGTGGAAACACCTGGAGCCTGTTTTTAGGACAGGTCTGTCAACAGCCTGGGTTTTGGGTTTTCTTCTGAGCTGGAGAAGCTGAATGGCAGTGACCCCACCACCTTCGGAGCCTTGGGAGTTCTGTGGACTCTAATCCCTCTCCAGTTGCCAACTGGTTTGGGACTGGGTGGGGAAAAGCTGCCCTGGGCACCCGGGAGAGGGGGGCTTGGAGGGTCACAGTGAGAAGAGCAGCGTCTGAGGGTTGTGCTGCGGGTGGTGGTACCCCCAGAGTCTGCCCGGGGGGGATTTCCTGCGGGAAATACGACGGGAGGTTCAGCTGAAACTGTTAATTGCTGCAGGGACTAATTGCTGCGGGTGCGGGGAGGGATTGAGGGAAGGAAGAGGGTTGGTTTTTATATCTTATATAAATGTATAAATTAATATTATGTATATATTTATATTCTCATATGCTATATAATATCTTTATATGTTAATATTATTGTTTGTGTATTTCAATATTATTCTTGAATTTATATTTATTTATATTTTATGTACTTAAAATACTTTAAAAATATTTATATATATGTATTATAATATTTATATATATATAAAAAAGTATTTAATATAAATATTTATAAATACTTAAAGGGAGGGTGTCAGGAGGACGGGGCTGGTCTTTTCTCAGTGGTGCCCAGTGACAGGACAAGAGGAAATGGGCACAAACTTGAGTATAAGAAGTTCCACCTAAACATGAGGAGGAACTTCTTTACTGTGAGAGTGGTAGAGCACTGGAACAGGCTGCCCAGAGAGGTGG
>BJBW01012299.1:27495-46861 GCA_004320125.1 Scolopax mira | reverse complement strand
CAGCCGAAAGCTCAGGAATTTGGGCTGCCAGTGGTGCCCAGTCCCCTCCTGCCACCTCCCAGGGACGGGTGAGAGATTTAGGACTTTCATCCTTATCCACAGTATCCAAAAACCCCGCTCCTGGCTCAAATCCACAACACAAACACTCCGGGACAGTTTCTTGCAACGGTCACACGAGCTGTGTGAAATGAGACCAAATCCTGCAAATGCAGAGCTTTCCCCATTCTGGGAGAGAGATCTGGGTCCATGGCATCCCCACCAGCATAACCCAGCCCAAGATAGCAACAGAGTCCCAAAAGCCTGTGGGATACAGAAGAAGTGGCAGAACAGCCACAGGAGGGTGCCAGAGCCCGCAGGACCTGAAAGCCAACAAAGTTTACAGATCCATCCCAAAACTGCCACCTAGCTCCTTGGGAATCAGCTCCCACCTGGCCAGGAAGCTTGCTCCACCCCAGCATGTCCTGGGCAGGTGGGAGATGCAAGTGCTGTCCTGTGCAGCCATGTCGTGATGGCCGTGCAGGACAGTGGAGCTCATATGCCCTCCCATCAGACCACCCCAGCCAGCCTGCAAGGACACAGTGGGAGAGAAGAGCCCAGCACAGATGTCACCCACCCCAACTTCAGGCTCCGCTGCCCACCAGTATGCCAGGTGCCACCACCACCCGGACACCAGGTGGTGATTTCCATAGAAGCATCATCTTTCTGAGTTGTCACTTGGTTCTCAAGAGAAACCCTTGTGCAGGAGAGACCCTACCACGGAGACAAGTTCACAGAGACCATGTGGGCTGAGCCAAGAGACTGTCCTCTCCCCTAGCACCCAGCAGGTAGTTTGCAAGGATGGTGCACTGCAGAGAACCGTGAGCTGGCTGGTCCCCTCCCAGGGCTCCCAGGGAAGGGTCCCCGGGTCCCTGGCACCAGGGATGGGGCGTCTTGCCCTTGCAAACTGCCCCTCAGTCACTGACCCACCTCTGCCCCAACAAACAGGAATCCATCACAAATCAAAGACAAGCCACAAGGCTGGGCAGTGGAGCTCACAGTCAGACACACTTTCTTGCTGACAATCTGTCACCTGAGTCACAGCCACCATGGGTGCACCCTGCCAGCCTCCTGTCCCCCCTGTGCTTCTCCCAAACCTGCCCGCCCCACAAGGAGTGAAGTGGTCCCCAAGCCCCTGCAAACTCCAGTCCCCACAGAGCCTCACAGGGCAAAGGATGCCATCTCCCAAAGGGGTATTTTGAGCCTGTGTCCCCAGAGCATCCCCTGAGCCCCTGAAAGGGGACACGGCATCGCTAGAGCTACCACAATGGGAAGGAGAAAGACCACGGCGCCAGGGTCTGTCTCCAGCTCTGTTCCCCCCCAGGTGGCCTGTCTCTGGCAGGGGGAGCAGCTGCCCCTCACCTCCCAGTGCCGAGCCTGCACTGGAGACTGACCCAGCTCCCCACTTTAGGGTGTAAATGGTGAATTCAAGGAGACTGGTGAGAAAAATTGCCCCCACTTTCCCGCCCCCAATCCCTGCTGCCGGCCTGCAGGTTTTGGGGCTGCAGCTTGGATGCCTAGGAGCCCAGGGCAGCCCAGGCAATGCCTGTGGGGTGCCACAGCCTGTGTTGGTGCCAGGGTCTGCCCCATGGTGTGCATTGCCAGCGTGCCATTGCTGCTGCCTGACGCTGAGAGGAGCCCCCGCACAGCACAGCGCTGGTGCCACGGGGAGGTGAGCTGGGGACATGGCTCATTCCCACGGCCGTGGTGGCCGATGGCACACGGGGGACAGGAGGGGACACGTGCGGTGGTGACTACCTGGGAAATGATGCACAGGAACCAGAAAGGCCACTGTGCAGGGAAATGCAGCCACCACGCTCCGCTGGCAGTCTCTGAAGGGACAGTGACAGCACCGCCGGGGAGGGGGACACGACACAGCTGTCTACAGCAGAGCCATTGCTTCCTTCCTTGCCCAGGTCCTCTCCTCCTGAGATGTCTTCTTGGCAGACACATCCTTCCTAAGCCACCAACATCTGGGCTGGTACCTGCCGTGGGAATGCTGGGGGCAGGGAGAAGCCGGGGGAATTCATGCTGGTTCCTGGCCATGAAATATTCATTAGCACAGCCATGAAGAGACGGGGGAAAATAAAAGATAAACAGAAGGGGGGGGGGGGGAGCAGACACAATGCTTGCAGGCGGCTCAGCGTGGCACAGACAAGCCCACAGGGGGGCTGGAACAAGGTCTTCAGAGCTGGCACTTGTATGTGGGTCCCCTGTGCCTATGCAAAGCCCACCACGCTGTCACGGGTGCTGTGGGCACGTGAACACCCCTGGAATATACAGCCAGGAGACAGGCAGACACAGGCTTGTGTCCCAGCATGGGCTGGGACACCCTGGGACATGGACATCCCAAGGGGCACCATGCTCGGTGGCCATTCCTACCTGTGCCAGCCCTGCATCCTCCCTGGGGTTCAAAGTATTGCAGCCCAGGCCACAGATCCCAGAGACAGGATCAGAGCAGGGCTTCAGGCCAGGGCCACCCCAACCAGAGCATCTGGGGGCCCTCTAGGGTCATCCTGGGGGTGGCAGAGGGCAGACCCAAGCAACAGCATCTGCCAACAACATCTCCCTCAGGGAGGCAGGGTAATCAGGGTGGGAAGGAGGCACATTTCCATTAATGAGGAAGAGCAATCAGGCTGAGGAGGCACATTTCCATTAATGAGGGATGGGAGTCAGGATGGGGAGAATGCAGGGCACCTGCAGCCCTGTGCCAAGCCTCAAGCCACCTCTCACGTCCACAGGTGATGGTCTAGGTCTTCCTAGACAGGGTCTAGGCAGATGCTCTCTTCTCTCTGTACCTAAATCCAGCAGTCACATTTTTGGGGGGCTGGGGGGCATACACATCCCAGCAATGCAGCTGCTTGGGAGGAACTGGGTGGCTCCTGGCTGGAGGGACGGCTCGGCAGGACTAAGCCCAGAGTCCTGGGCAAGCCAAGGGACGAGGAAGGGGACATCCTGACAGCAGGGACTGCAGGAGCCGTGTGAGTCCCTGGTCCCAGACACATCTTGTCGGGGCAGGTGGCTCCGTGGGAGGCAAACCTCGCAGAGGAAGGCTCATCACAGCCAGCCCTGTGTGCGGGTCCCACTGCCACTCCTGCCTCCTCCCAGCCCGGGGGGACCTACAGCCTCCAGGAGCCGGGGGAATGCTGAAAACGTGATGCCAGAGAAAATAAATAAGGCAGCTAATGAGGTAATTTGCATAGCTATTAGCAGGCAGAATTTGCAGGGGCTCTGACATGGGATGTGTTGCCACGGTGAAGTGCAGCCCGGGGGCTTTGCTGGTGCTTGCAGAGGGAAACACACAGCACAACTGTGCTGCACGGGTCCCCCGCAGGCCCCCACCACCCCTGGGATGGGGAGGCAAGGGGGGATAGGAGCAAATCGAGCCAGAAGGTGGGAGGAAGGCTCAGAGTGGGGCAGAGAGCCTGAAAGGCAGCAGAGTGGTGTGCTCTAACCATCAGCCCACGCTGCCCTCACCACGTGTGGAGCATGGGGCAGCCAGGGGGCAGGGAGAGCATCCATGAAAAGGTGAGATTGCAAAGGCCAAAAGAAGAGCTGCTGCCTCATGGGGCAGCCCTGGCAGGGCACAGCCAGCTGGCTCCCACGCACCTCCCCACCCAGAGCTCTCCCTGCATCCCTTACCTCCTCTTGTGAACGTGGCCCAAAACAGACCCATCCCAGGATAAGCACAACCCTTTCCTACCTTACCCTGGTTGCCAGTGAACCCAGCTCGCTCTGACTCCCAGCAGAAGGTGGAATTTTGTGGTGTGCACAAAGCCCAGCAGCAGCACCAAGCTCCAGGCTGTGGCTGCTCCCAGCCTTTTAGCTGCTCAGGTCACAAATCACCCCAACACGCAGGGCAGGAGAGCACTGGCCATCCTGGTACCTCCAGAGATGTAGGGGCACCACCCCTGCAACCTGGGGCGCTGCCGGATGCCCAACCTGCTCTGCTGGCTTAAAGGCCCCGCAAATCGGCCGTGTGACAGAGAGGGGTGGCAGGGCCACCTTCCCCCAGGGCTGCCAGGGCACGTCTGGCTTTGATCACAAACCTGCGGCGACAGCTCGGCTCTTGTTAAAAAATGCATGTGATGTGATCCGTCTGCTCGGGAAGGCGCTGCCAGGGAGAGAGCCCGGCCCAAGGCTGAGCACCAGCCCCGCAGCCTGGCTCTGGTGGCACCGGGGACTGGGGACTGGGACATGCCCCAACCAGTGTGCTGAGCCCCAGCACGAGGCTCCAAAGCACCCCTGCAATGCAGGGAAAGGATGGGGGCACCCCCACCAAGCAGAAAGACCCAACGGATGGGTGATCAGATGGACAGACAGACAGACAGAAGCTCCACCAGCAACTTGGGTGATGGGTGTCAGGCAAAGGCCAGGGCTGGAGTCTCCCAGGGACCACCCCAGTATCTCCATCACCCACCATGATGGCCCTACTGGTTACGCTGAGGCACTAACTCCTCCCAAGCTGCATTTTTTTTTGTCAGTTCTGCTAAATATTTCAGGGATTTGCACAGGAAAGCTGTCTGTGCTCAGCCGCACGTCAGCCCCGTTGGCATCACACAGGCAGCCTCAGGCACCCCCCAATTTCCCGTCCCCCCCCCCCGTCATGGGGTGTGAATAATTAATGGCCCACACACACAAGGTAGTGAGAGGCAGGGAGGAGGGGACAAAGCAGGAGGGACAGGCTCCATCACCTCCTGCCCAGGTGCAGGCCAAGCCCTTCCGCGCCCGGCAAAGGGAAGGGCAAAGACCAGCACCAACATCTGCAGGGAAACTGAGGCACAGGGAAGGGCAACGAGCCAGGAGCTGAGCCCAGCCTTGGTCATAGGAGTGACACGTGGAGACAGCAGGGGTAAGCAAGGACACCACAGCCTGCCTGGAGCATCCGGGGCCGGTTCTGAGCTTGTTGGTGGGTGCCCAGGACATAGTGGGCAGTAGAGCAGCAGGGCCCCAGGACCTCCAAAGAGCATGGGTTTTTCAAGTGGGTCATCACTATTCAGGGACGTAGGGCTTGCACTGGGGCACAACACAGCCACAGCATCTCCGTGTCCTCAACCAGAAGCTTTTTGCCCCTCGGATGCCCACCCTGCTCCGTGCCCACAGCGCTCCCCGGGGATCAGCCAGGGTTTCCATCCACAGCACAGCACCCCTCATTCCCACTCCCAAGCCTCACCGGCGTCTCCTGAACTGCAAGGTTGGAAAAATCACAGCCTGGTCACATGTGATGCCAGCCCTGCTCCCAAATCCACTCCAGGGGAGGGCACGGCTCTTGGCATCCCGGCAGGGCGCTGCATTTCCCTCCCTCCCTGGCACACTCCACTCCAGCCTCGCCACACACCCCCCCCTGTGCCAAGCCACAGTGACAGTGACAAATTAACAGCCCCCGTGCAATCACGCACAGGTTGGGCTCCGACAAATGGGAGATGGCACTGGGCTAATTTCCTTGCAATCAGCGCTCGCTCGGCCACCGGCAGCTCCGGCTCGGCTCGGTGACAGGAGGAAGCTCAGCGGGGACAGGCTGGGATGCCACCTCGCTCCCAGGTGTGCCAGCAGCGTGGGGCTGCCTGCGGGCCGGGCAGAGGGGCACCCTCCATCACCCAGCCAGATGCTGCCAGGCTGAGCGGCACGGGACAGGCTATTAGCACCAGGGCTTATCCAGGGGCTGCACAGCTGGGAGAGGGAGATAAGGCACCCAAGGGATCCCGGGGAGGGGAAACGTACTTCAAACGGCAGGATTCCCCCCCAAAACAGACTTGACTGGAAGGCACTGAGAGTATTTGCTGCTATTAATAACTCCGGCTCTGCGACAAGGCGCCTGCCCCCCGCTCCCTGGCTCGGACCCTCCCCGCATGGGGAGACGCAGCAACAAGGCAGGGAGGGGGGGGCAAAGTGGGTCTGGAGATGGGGCTGTGTCCCCAGTCCACAGCTCCTCACCTGTCCCCATGCCAACAGCCCCTGGAACCCCTGAACCCCCTGGAGGGGTGGCAGCCTGGCTGGAGGGACACACAAGGTCAGCGCTGTCCCTCTCTCTGGCCTCAGCTCCCAATGCTCCGTGCCCAGGCCCCCTCCCCAGCACTGACCCCCTCCCCACTTGTACCCCGAGTGAGGGCTCAGCCATCGTGCAGGGCCACCCACCCGGCATCTCCAGGGCACTTGCTCAGCCCACTGCCAGCCTGGGGGTGCCCCCAGAGACCGCCTTTTTAAAGTGACATTTTGGGGACAAGAAAGCTATTTTTGGTTGTTTCACAGGCAGTGTTTCCATTGCAGTTTGTCTGCTTTCACGGGAAGGAGGGATGCTCTCCCCGGGGGTGCCACAGCAGGCAGCTTTGCGTTGGGCAGGGGGCTCAGCACCAGCTCAGCACCAGCTCAGCATCAGCACGCCACTGGTCATCCTCACACCTCCTCACTGCCTGGAGCCAACGCGCCCAGGAGCAAGTGGGAAAAGACATCCCTGAGTTTTCCCCACCTGGGCCAGGGTCAGGAGCATCTCTCCTGGCAGAGGCGATGGCAGGAGGCACAGAGCAGACCCTGGGGATCGTGCTCCCACCAGGGAATTCTCCAGCATCAGCAAGATATCTTTTCCACGCACCTTTGTGAGACACCCCCAAAAATGAGCACACAGAGCCCAATAACACCCCATACCCCACAGCCTCCAAGCCCCCAAGCATTCTTGATAGGAAAAAATATGCCTGGCAATTGCTCGGGGTGGGAGGTGGGGGGCAGGTGGGGAGTACAGTCTCTCAGTGCAAGACCTGCTGAGAGGCTCGGAAATAAATATGTTAATAATCAAATATCCATCCTGCGCCTGAGCTCACGGGAGGACTTTCAAGTCTAATTAGCAGCAGATTTGTACCATCGCTGCCTGGGCTCCAGGGACAATTCACCGTGGTTCCCACAAAGTGAGAGGCTTGGCTATAATTAACCAGCAGCTTCCAGTCTGCAAGGATTACCTCCAAAGCCCCCCTGCCCCGGGCTGGGGGGCAGGTGGGACCCAGGTAAGCTGAGATGAGAGATGCCCCAGGCTTTGATCTGTGCAAAGCCACTCCTGAGCTGCAAATCCAGGGCAGGCAGCAGGGCAGGCAGCACACTGGGGTGAGAGGCACCCCAATCCTGCGGGTCACCCCACGGCCCCCTGCCTGCACGCAGCCCCTGTGTGAACAGGGGGCTCCTCTCCACACAGCATCCCGCTAGAAAGCCCCCAAAACCTCCCCAGCCCCAGCCCGGTCATTTCCAAGCCAGCTCTCCAACACCCGGTGCTGCTCCAGGAGGCCAGTCCCCAAATGGGGGACTTTTTCCAGTCTGCCCCAGTCACACAGGTACATCGCCAACTTGAAAAGCTGTCCCCACCCTCCATGAGACCAACACCGAGACGCTGCTCGCACGACCAAGCCCAGGGTGCACGGGGACTCGGCACCGGGAGGGAGGGGATGGCATCTGCAGAGACCTGGCTCCTCGCCACAGGCAAACACACAGCTCAGGGCTCGGTGACAGTTTGGGGACGTTCATCAATCCCCGGCCGGGGCTCGGCTGCCCTGCCACAGCCCACCCAGTGCTTCATCTCAGGGAGATGGAAATCCCGTCAGATCAGACCTTTCTCCAATCCATCATGGCAGGGCAGGGGGTAGCACCCCCCTCCCCATGCGTTTTTATTAAACAGGGCCACATCCTGCTCCCAAGGACACCGCAGCCACCATTCCCAGTGCCCACCATTCACCTTGCAGGGTGGCTCGGATGGGGAGCAAGACATGGAGGTGCACCGCTGCCAGTGCCCAAACTGGGGAAGGCATAAAGGTGAAAGGCAGCAGAGGAATGAGGGAAGGGATGGAGAGGGAGCAGAGGGATGAGGGAAAGGATGGAGAGGGAGCAGAGGGATGAGGGAAGGGATGGAGAGGCAGCAGAGGGATGAGGGAAGGGATGGAGAGGGAGCAGAGGGAGCCGTGTCCAGGCTGAGGACCAATGGCGCAGTGGAGGATGCTCTGGCAAGCAGGGAGTGGGACCCACATGCCTGGCCCCACGGGAGGAGCCTGGCAGATATTCAATCAGAGCTCACTGACCCAGCAGCAGCTGCCAGGGCCACTCATTAGCACCACCTAATTGCCGGCAGAGACGGCTGGCCTGGCCGTGGGCACCCTGGCCGTGGGCACCCTGCCCGTACGCTCCTCCTGGCCTGGCAGCGGGCACGGCTCCGAGCCGAGGGCACAGTTACAGACAGGACCACAACGGTTACATCCAGGGACACCTCCTCAGGGATGGCCTGGAAACGTCTGGGCCAGAGACGCTGTGCCCATTGAACACCAAAAATTAGTGTTTCATCCCTCTCTGGGGCACGCAGGCACCCCCCATTCACCCATGCCCCCTGAGCCAGGGCACAGCCCTCCCCATCCTCTGCCAGCCTGAGAGACCTCCCCAGCGCCACTGGGTTGTTCATGCTGGCAAACAAGGGGTTACCAGCCCCTCACTTCCCCACAGTTATTTAATTAAGCAGTGATAAAAGGAAAGACGTATTATCTGGAGAGTGACAGCGGGTTGTAATTACTGCAGGGTGGGCTGAGAAAACAAACAGCACAGAGGGAGGCCCGGGGTGGCCTGGGGCTGGGGAGCCACCGTGGGGGCCCTCAGGACCCCCGTCGCTGCCCCATGGAGCGGTGGCCCAGGGCAGAGGTGGGACCCTCGGATCTGGGGAATAAAGGGGAAAACGGCTCCTTTGCCTGGATGGATGTGGTCCCACGAGCCTCCCCCTCCGGCTCCCACTGGGCTGGGCTGGCCCCAGTCCTGGCCCCTTCCCAGGGGTGCTGGGTCTGGACCAGTCCCGGGGAGCAGCAGGTTCTCAATGAGTTGCTTTGAAATATTAAAGAGCATCTCCTCCTCCATCCCCACGCTGCTCCGGGGCAGCCCCCACCACCGAGGGGGCTCATTGCCCAAGCAGAGCAAGGGGACAAAGTCCCCACTGGGATGTGGCACCCCAGAGGGACACGATGGCCCATCCGATGGGTTCCTCTGTGCTTGGGTTTGAAACTTCTGCCCCGTTTCCCACGCAGGAACCAGGGGCTGGAGTGAGACACGGGGCACAGCCACGCTGCGAGCAAGTAACCTACAGCCCCCTCCCTGCCCAGCAGAGGTGGTGTCCCTGGGGAAGAGGAGAATTTCCCCCCCGTGTCCCCTTCCAGGTGCCAGCAGGAGCCACCAGTCACAGCTGGGACACCCTGGGCTGGCTCAGTCCTGAGGAAAGCATGGCCACCCCCTCCCTCCTGCCCATCCTGTGCTGCAGGATGCTGCTCTCCCCTCTGCAGCCCCCCAGCCCTTCCCTTTGCTAAATCCTCCTGCTCTCAGCCCAATTCTCTTAGGTTGCCCCCCCTCTCCCATTGCAGCATCTTTAAATTAATGCCTGGCTGAGCACGGGACAGAAGGAAATTAACCCTGGGCGGGGGGGGGCAGACTACATGGATGTCTTTTAACACCTAAAGTGCTCTTCCCTGCCCTCTCCTCACCCTCAGGGAGGTGGGGAGAGGGAGGGGGAAGGATAATGAGTTCCCCCCCCTCCAGCCAGTCCCCCGCTCGGCTGTGGGGTCCCCGGGAGGGAGCTATGTGGGTCTGTACCCCATGCACGGGTCTGCTCTCGCCAGCAGCCGGCTGGGACCTCGCTGCCAGAGGTTGCAGAGCTGCTCTTGGGGGTCACCGAGCCCCGCACTGTGCGGGGTCCCGCACAGCCTGCACCCCCAGTGGGGCACCTCGGGGTCCCCGGCGCTGGAGCAAGAAGCTGGGAGGGATTTGGCTGCTGGGGGGATGCGCTTGAAACCCCATGGCAACCCCATGGCTGGGGCAGCACATGGCAGGGGTGCAAGGTGCCAAAACACACCCCCGGATCGATGCAGGGGACACTTCTTGCCCGTGTCACCGCCGAGCAGTTGGGACACAAGCCCCTTTCGGAGGAGTTGGGTGAGGGTGAGGGTGAGCTGAGCAGCCACCGAGGCCACGACCCAGGTCCATCCAGCCCAGCCAAGGCAGGAACTGGCATTTTCAGGAAAAAATCTCAGGGAGCTGACACCGTCGCCGCCAGCACAGCGGGGCTGGGGGAGCACAACCCCAGCAAGACCCGGGATGTTCCCAGCGGGTGATCCCACCGAGCTTCCCTCTCCCGGGGCAGCGGGGAGCCAGGGCCGAGCATCACCTGCCAGAGCAGCTCCCGCCGTTACGCAACAAATGATTCCACTCGCATTAATGACTTTGCGGCAAAGGGGGAAATGACATGAATGATTCCCGGTGCCTGGGAGTGACTCACTTGGCACAGCGGAGGGAGGCGAGCGGGGAGGGCAGGCACCAGGGGAAATTTGTTTGGGTCAGGATGAGCTGGGCTGGGCTCAGAAGATGCAACTTCTGGAAGGAAAATTGGAAGGGGGGGGAAGAAGTACTTAAGAGGAGATCCCACCATCCAGGAGAGGGCTGAGGCATCCCCAAGGGACAGCAGGATCAGCCCTAACCACAACATATTCCATCATCCCTCCCTACACTGCCCAAACCCTGCACCCACTCACCAACCTGTGCTGTGACCCCAAAATCCAGCCAGCAGCCATCCCTCCCCACTCCGGGGTCACTCTAGGAGCCGAGACCCCATGCAGGTGCAATCAGAGAGGGGGGCACCACCGCCAGGCCCCCAACTCCAGCGTGCTCCCAGGAGCACAGCAGGATGGGCAGAGTGGGCAGCCACCTCCCACGGCCCCTGGGGCAGGACTTGGGGGTGAAGAGGACCCCCCCCACAGGCTGCGACACAGAGACCAGTGCCTGACCCTCTCCCTTCTCCCTCATCTCCAGGAGGCTCAGCTAAAACACACAATGACAAATTCATCAATATTTCTTCCCAGAGTAAATCAAGAGCTGTCAAGGGTCACCCAGCCCGGCCAACGACCTCCTGTGGACACCAGAGAGAGAGTGGGGACTTCAACAACCCACTGCCGAGTAGCCCTGGGGGGACCCTTGCGGTGACGGGGGGCTGGGTGGATTATTGCCTTTAAACCCATTCAGGGGCTTTCTGTAAGCAATGCAATTTTTTAAAAAATATCCATCTAGGAAGGAGCGATTAACCGCGCGGGCCAGGAGCAGTGGCTCGCCTGTCTGATCTCGTTAGCGAGCCGGGCAGCTCTCATTTCATCCTGCCACGGCTGGATGGGCCACAGTAACGGGGTGAGACAGGCAGCAGCTCTCCCCCAGCTCCTCCTGGGTCTGAGGTGGCCCAAGGATGCAGGAAGTCACCGGAGCCTCCCTGTGTTCCTCACGGCTGCTCCTTCCCCAGCCAGGGCAAGGGAGAAAGCGGGGCCAAGGGAGACACCCTGGAAACCCTCTTTCCTCTCACTCAGATCCCTCTCACTGTCATCCCTAAAAAGTTCTTTTTAGGTGTCCAAATTTAGGGTTTGGTGATGGGAAGAGAGCAGATGAGGGAGACAGTCTGTCCCAGCCCTGCTGCCAGGGTCAGTGCCTGGAGTCAGGAGCAGGGTCCCTCTTTCTGCCCCATGGAGGCTCAGTGACAGGGTCCTGCCAGTCTCTCACAGTAGCATCGTGCCAGGAAACCTCCCTCTGCTTCAGGCTGTCAAACCCCTTCCCAGCAGGAAAGTCACTGCCAGAGGAGGTGGCTCACAGGGACAGCAGGACAGCCCCAGGGGGCGGGGGTGGGGTGGGGGGGTGTCCCCTCCTGCCCAGTCAGTCCCTCCATCTCTGCACGGCAGACTTGGGGCAGTGGATTCGTGCTACCAGCCCATCTGCAGAGTTACTCACTCCATCACTGTCTGTGCCCTGCTCCCGGGAGAGGGCCAGCAGGCGAAGCCATCCATCTCCACTGCCAGCCTGACACACACCCTCAGGGCTCTGAGCATCCTCTGCCTGCCCCCTGGCACCGCTGCTGCTGCAGCACTGTCCTTGTTGGACCCTTCCGTGGTCAGCCAGACACCACATCACTCTCTCCCATCCAGGACAAAGCCACCAGCTGGTCCCAAGTACATCCCAGGGCTCTCTAAGCAGAGGATGGATCGGGCTCCTCTGCACGCAGAGGTGACAGTGCCCTCGCCTGGCACAGAGCACAGCCCTCTCCCCTGCTTGCTGCAGATCAGGAATCAGATGGGCACCACCATAGCTGTGCTCAGAGCTTGGGCATCTTTTCGTGTGTCCCTCAGACCCTGACATCTCCAGGTCCCTGACGTCCCCAGCTGAGTAGGATTGAGTAGGAGCAGCACGGATGGGACATCAACCCTCTTGCTGCATGCCAGAGCCCCCAGCAGCAACACTAACAGTGTCCTGGGGTCCACAGGGGCACCAGCTGCCTGAACAGGAGGGATCTCGGCCTGAAAGGTTCAAAAGCTCCTGCCAAAATGGGGCTGGAGTCCCCTAGAGCCAGAGGGAGGCGAGGCCTGGAGGCTGCTCTCAGGGGAGGCAGGATGCTGCGGGAGCGTGGGCACATACACACGTGTGTCTGACACCTCCACCCAGAGCGTCCGCAGGGGACTCACCCCCTCGGGACCAGAGAGGAAACCTTCCAGAAGACCCAAATTCAGAGGTGGCGAAAGTGAGAGTCCCCCCCTCTCCCCATCAGCTCCTGTCGAACACGGCAGCCATCCCGACCCCAGCTCCCCTCCCACAGGGCTCCCTTTCCAAACAAGATAATTACTGGCACCACTCTCCAGGGGGCTGCACCCACCCATCTGCATTTGAAGCAGAAAGCAAATTTACTTAAAAACCAGAAAACAGCCAGAGACACAGCAGCTCGGGGACGGGGGGACCCTGAAAAGAGCCTCCTGTCCCACACAGCCCTGCTGCCACATCCCCTTTGCAAAGCTGCTCGGTAGAGTATCCCTGAGAGTGGGGATGCTCCACCCCCTGCATCCCATCCCCAGCCCTGTGCCATGCACCATCCTGCCCCTCACCCCCATGGCACGGTAGCCACCCCCATGGCACGGTAGCCACCCAGCCCCAGTTAACAGCAGAGCACCCTGGCACAGGCAGCGGGTTGAACAGGACCCCTGCCCCATGGAAAAGGGCTCCTCTCCCCCTTTGCTCCCAGCCAAGCTGCCTGTGCCAGCCCAGCAGTTCACTTGCTTGGCAATAACCACCCCAGGGCTCCACAAACCTTCAGAGGATTTTGATCCCCCACCTGAAGGCAGAGCCCCTCACCGTGGTGTCAGGGCTGCCGGGGGGGGGAGGCCACGCTGCCCAGCTGAGCCCCCCCGGCAGGGCACGGCAGGGAGATTCATTTCACTAGAGGCTCATTCATCTGCAACACGATTAAAGCCCAGGCTGGGATCCATCCCGGTGGCGGGAGAGCCATTTGCCAGCAGATGGATTTATCATCTCCCAAGCACAGCAATTTGGCTTAAACAAAACCAAACCACTTCTCCTAATGAAAACACCGCTAATGAACAGAGCCAGCGAGGGAGGGGGAGGGCAGCTGCACTAATGGGGTCTCTCCTGTCCTTCGGGGGCTGGTGTGACCCTCTGGTGCCCCAGCTGAAAGGCAAGGGCAGGATGCGTGGACATGACACAGCCCAGGGGAAAGCAGAACCTGTTCCAGGGATCAGCTCTGCTCAACCTCCCCCCAAAAAACCCCCACCTTCTTCTGTCCCAGCTCCCGAGTCCTTGGGGCCAACTGGTCCCAGCACAGCACACACCAGGAAAGCAGCACCATGAGGCCAGACATCATCTGCTGCTGCGACACAGCCAGCCGCTGGGAAAAACTCTTCTCCGAGGATGGTGAAGAGCAAAGCCCTCCCCGTGGCCCGTGCAGCAGGAGCTGTACACCTTGGCCAAAGTTGTGACAGCCCCTGAATTATGCATCAGCATCTGCAGAAACCAGCCCTTCAAACCGCCCCAACCAAACCCACAAAGTTCCTGTCCATGAATCCTCTGCCACCAACTCCCCGCGAGCTCTGACCGGCCTCTGCCCGTGGGGATGCTGCCAAAACCTCAGCTCCGGCCCCTCCACCAGCAAAATCCAACCTGCCCACGGGCACCAATACCCAGTAGCATCATCCTCATGTCCCCTGCCCCGCATGTGGCTCTGCCCCAGGGTGGGCTCGGAGCAGCATCCCACCTCCCCACGTGCAGGATCTCAACCTCCGGTCGGTCAGGAGAGGCCACAACCCCCTGTGAGACGGGGATTCATTGGCATCGAAGGGCTGCAGACAAGCCAGGACAGCAAAGAGGGAAGAGGCAGAGGGGTACAGATGCTGGAGAAAGGGGGGGACACAACAGACAGAGACGAGGCAGAGTCAGGCAAGGCTCCCATCACCCCGGGAAGGTGCAGCATCCGTCGAGGGCAGGGCGCTTTGGCACAGAGGGGAACCCACAGCAGCCCCCCAAACCCCAGCGCACAAATGGGAGCCCTCTCCCCACCATACCCCACCCCCGGGGAGCTTGGGGGACCTGTCTTCCAGCCCAGCTTCCAGCCCAGCCTCACCACCAGGCAGCGGGAGCAGAAGCAGCAGGCTGGGGGTGGGGGGGGGATGTGGGGCAGCAGCAGCAGCAGCAGCACAGAGGAGGCAGGTTAGCTGGGGAGCAGGGGGACTTGGTTCCCATGGGTTGGACACCCCCCTCCCACCCCTGGGGGAAGGACATGGATGTGTGTCACCTCTCCTGGGGACTGCTTCTCAGAGGAGGGGACAACCCGCGCCTGCTGCTGGCCACAGGGACACGGCCCTGCCAGACCCGTGTGTGCAGGGGTGCTCCTGTGCTGCTCGGAGAAGCAACTGGGCAAGAGAAGGGGCTTTCTTCTGGGCATGGGCGAGGTGCTGCCATGGTCCTGGGCACGGTCCCCATCTCAGTCCCCCTCCCCGGGATCCACCCCAGCAGGCAGCCACCGCCACAGCACCACAACCTACCACACACACTGGCAACTGGGCACCCGTCCTGCTGGCCTCCTGCCCTCACTCCCACCACCTTGGCCCCATCACTCCATCCTCCAGCTGCAGATCCCAGCGCTTCCCCCAACACACGCTGTGCTTTGGGACAAGCTAGCACTGACACCACCACCCCCTCCACAGCCTGGGAAAGAAACTATCCCCCTTGCAGGTGGAAGTCCTACACTACAGCAAGCTTGCTGAGCTTTTCCTCCTGCCTGGTTGATCACGGGCTGTGAGCAGCCACAACGGAGCCGCCGGGTTTGCCGGCAGCAGAACAAGCCCCTGGCGCAGCCCTAGATCTGCCCATCACCTGGTACCCACCAGAGACACATCCCCTGGGCACGGCTCTGTGGCTTTACCCCGTGCCAGGGACAGGAGCCCGACTCCCGCTCTCCTTCTGCCAACCCCACCGCCCCGTTGTGCCCTCAGTGTGTTTGCAGGGGACCACTCCTCCCCGTCTCTCCTCCTCCATTACTGCCACCAGGAGAGATGTCTTCAAAACACCCTCCCCTCCAGGTAGGGAGAAGAGTTCAGCCAAAAATGCTGCTACGCTGGTACCTATGGTTTTCGTCTCGCTGGGTGGGATGCTCAAAGTGCAAGGGGTTAGGGATCCCCACCCAGCAGCTGTGCCTCAGGAGGATCCCAAAGCTCTGCAGATGGTCTCTATAGCAATTGTTCACCTGCTGCAAACACTGCGGCTGCCTTTGGGGTGGAGCAAAGCTCCAGACCCCACAACATGACAACGGGAGGCAGAAGGTAGGAGTGAAATAGCAGGGGTGAAAAGTGAACCTCCTCAACCCCTTTTGGTGGACCCTGAAGGTGAAGCCTTCATCCTTCCAAAATTCAGCTGGGGGTTTGACCCACCCCAAACAGTCCGGGTGTTGGCCCAGTGCTGGCACATGCCATCCTGCTTACAGAACACAGCATGGCTGGGACAGGCTGGTCCCACGGGGTGAGATGGGGCCCTGGGCCACCCAACTGGGGCTGGGGTAGCCCCGCTGCCTGTACACCCCTGCGGAGCTGCGGGCAGGAGGGAAAACCACCTCCAAACCCTCCTTGCCTCTCGTGCTGCCGGGATTTGGGGCGGGGGATGCGGTACCTGCACTCCTCAGGGCAAAGCGATACTGGGGTCCCATCTCTCCCGCACCGAGGGCCATGTCCGGAGCAGTCCCGAGGCACTGGCTGCGGGCTCTGCTTGCACACTAATCACTCCTGTCATCAGAGGGCTGGAGGACTAATGTAATTTATGGATGGCTTTTATTTCTGGCTAGCGTCATCTAAATAGCCCAGAAATGGACCGGTGTAATTTCCTATTGGCGTAACCGAATCGTTTCTCTCCTTAACACCCAGGTGGGCCCCCGGGGCTCGGCCGTGGCCGCGGGGGCCAGGGCAGGCAGGGTTCCCTGGCACGGGGAGCTCCCGGTGCCTGCTCTTCCTGCGGCTCACACGCAGGCAGCTTTCATTCACTCGGGCACTCTCGCCTCTCACACACACGTCCACGTGCCGCACGCCCGCACAGCCCACGGGGCTCTGGCCAGGGACCAGGGTGGTTGGGATCCACTGGAGGTGCCGCAGGGAGTGGGGGGCCTGGGGGGGGGGGTGTTGTCACTGCACCCCCATTTTCAGCAGCTCTTTCAATTCAAAAATCAATGTATTACTGGGGAAGGTATGGGGGGGAATTCTAACCTGTGCGTGGCTGGGGGTCCCACATCCCCGTAGCCCATCTCCTTCTTTTGGAAGGCGGTAGTGCTAACCCTTCTCTGCTAGGTGGGGGGGTTTCATTGCCCCCACCCCTGTTTTTGGGGCATGATGGAGAGGCAGCAGGACCGAGTGCTGTCCCCGTGCACAGCAGCAGTCGCTGGGGCTGCCATGGGACTGTCGCATCACCTGACATCAAAACATCTCTCAGTTAACAGCTGATGTCCCTCAGACCCTGATAGATCCTGATGGATGGGGGTCCCCTAAGCTGCAGAAACACCCCATGCTTGCCCCCAAGCAGGGCTGACCTACCAATGAGCGGGTGCCGGCAGGGACTCTCCCATCTGGAGGGAGAGGTTAAGCCCACACTGGAACTGCCAGCTCCACTCCAGGGCTGCTCCACGGTCCCACAGGGGTCCTGGCTCCTCACCACATCCCCAGGGAACTGGGAGAGCCTAAGGCCGGGTTAGCAGATGGGGGCTTGAGCTATTAAACCCTCCCCAGACCTAAGTCCGCATCCCTGGCTGCATCACTCACACGTTCTTTCTGGGAGAAAAACAACTTTCCTTTCCCAGGGAAGGATGGATTTGGCGCATTCAGCTGAGGTGGGGGAAATGGTGCCACCAGGACCAGCTCCCTCCCCGAGCACCTGGCGTTACCACGGCTCTGCCCTGGCAGGTCAGTGACCTGACAGAGATGGCAAACGAGTGACGTGCCCTCCCGGAGCCTTTGTTTCCCACGCTGGGAAATGGGGCAGATATTTCCAGCCTTATTCCCCAGAGGCCTCCAAGCAGCCCCATCCCTGTGGGCAGGGGGTGGCACGGTGGCACCCCCCTTCCTGCTGCCCAGCTGGCTCAGGGATAAGCCCAGGCATAAAAGGTCTCAGCCTCAGAGAGACTGGAATTTATTTTTAACCTCGGTTTGATTTAAATCCATATGGACATTTTAAAGTTACCGGAGAAACCAAAAGTTGTGTGTGGGTTCCAAGTTCCTACACAGCTCAAAAATATCTTCCCTGCAGCACGTTTGGGCAAGGCAGCGCGCAGAATTTCCCACGTGTGGGGCTGCTGGGGTCCTGCCCCGCTGCCACCAACTCCTGGAAACACCAGAGCAAAGCCTGAAATCCACTCCGGACCGTGGCAGAAAAAAAGCACCCCCAGGACTCGGGGGAGCTGCCCGTGAACACCCCAGTGCCTGCGGCACCAGGGCACCCAGCACCACCGGCTACGGACTCCTTGGGCTCCGAGCCGGGTCCCGGGAGGCAAACGGGAGCTGCTGCCCCATTTCACAGCGACGGAGGCTCTAAAAGGGGACAGGTTTTGGAGAGCACGCAGGGAAGGAGGGCTGGCACCTGCTCCTGCCCAATTGCTTTGCTACCGGGCAGTGGGGGGTTGAGGGGGGGTCAGGTCCCGGTGGATGGATGGATGGATGGATGGATGGATGGATGGAGGGACATGGTGGGACATGGTGGGACGTGAGAAGAGAAGCCAGGCAACTCCCTGCTGGGGCAAGGGATGGAGTCACAGCAATAGGGTCACAGCTGGGTCATATTTGATAATCTCCCTGCACCACCCTATCCTGGGGGGCAGAGCAGCTCTGGAGGGGACACCAGGTGACAGGTGGAGAAGACACCAGGCTCCGTGGTGCTGCTGGGGTTTGAGGAGCAGGGTGATCTGTTCTGTTCCCAGGGGAGCCTGCTGCCGGGGTGCTGCCGTGCCACCCCAGGGTGCAGAGGAGGGTCCAAGCGATGGCACAGAGAGCCCAACGCCAAACCCTGGTGTCCCGAGGGGCGGGTGGTGAGGGAGGGGGAGCTTGGGGGTGCCCAAAAGCCATTCAAGCATCCCACCCCCCGGCGGGGGCCTTTTCCTGGCAAACCTGCCACCTCACCCGACTGAGTCCGACTCCAACCTCCCCCAGACCCTCCAAGGCCCGGGACTGTGCCCCCCCCCCCCCCCCCCCCCCCCAGCCCCCCCCCCCCCCCCCCCCCCCCCCCCGCCCCCGGGCGGGGCCCCCCCCCCCCCCCCCCCCCCCCCCCTGGGGTCGCGGCCACCCCCAGCTCCCCGGGCAAAGGCGTGCGGCGAAGCGGGGGGCGGGCAGGGGCGGAGGGTTCAGCCGGGGGGCTGGAAGCGGACGGGCCGGGGTGCCCGGGGGCCGGGTCGGGGGGTCCCGGGGGGGGCTGCTGCACCTTCCCCGGCGGGCGGCACTCACCCGTGAGCTGGTCGTAGGAGCCGTCCAGGTCGCGGGAGTCGGACAGACTCTCCTTCCTGCCCTTGCTCCGCATCTTCCCGCCCCGTCGAGCGGCGGGGGGGAACCGCGACGGGGCGAACGGGCTCCGCCGCCGGGCAGGGGGGGCCCGGGCCCGCCGCCTCCCCCCGCCCCGCCGCCCGCGGTATTCACCGCGGCAGCAGGAAGGGGCCGGCGGTGCCGGGGAGCTCGGCTCGGTACGGCGGGCAGGAGCGCGCAGCCGCCCCGTTCCCCGCCGCCGCCGCCGCCGGGGCTGGGTACGGTCGCCCCCTCCCTCCCGTCCTTCCCCGCCTCCTCCCGGGAGCCGCCGGCCCGGCCCCGCCGCTCTACGCTGCGGGGAAACTGAGGCACGGCTGGGGGCGGGCTGTCTCCGCTGGCGCGGGGGGGGGGCCGTGGAAGAGGCAGGGAGGGAGCAGCTCCGGGCTGCACCGAGGTGGGGGCTCCGGCGGTTTGGGGGTCAGTAACCGGCAGGGATGGAGCAGGCAATGGGGATGGAGCAGGCAATGGGG
>BJBW01012295.1:0-14623 GCA_004320125.1 Scolopax mira | reverse complement strand
GCCTCCTCCAGCCGCTGCCGCAGCCCCTGCGCCTCCTCCTCACCCCGTGCCAGCTCCTCTGCGGGACGAAGGGGACAGCGGGGGGGTCACCCCTGCACCCCAAACCCCAGCCCACCCTGCCAGGTGTCGCTCTCAAAGAGCATTCACCTGGGGGACCCCCGGAGGGGCTCCTGGCGTGGGGCGGCAAGGGACCTGTGCCCCCTCGTAGGGGGTGACCCAGGGGATGCTGTGGCCAAGGGGAGGCCGTGGCCACGGCAGAGCTCACCTTGCAGAGCCACCTTGCCCCGGGCCAGCTCGGCCCGCTCGCGCCGCAAGGCCACCACCTCGTCCCGCAGCGCTGTCACGTTGGCCTCCAGCCTGGCCTGGGGAGAGGGGACACGGCGGAGACGTGGGGACAGGGCTGGGCAGCGTCTCTTCATCCCCTGCACCTCCTCATCACCTCCCCGTGTCCCCAAGCTGTGCTTCTGGTGGCCTTGGGTGTCCCACCACCATCACCATCATGTTTCTTGAAGGGGTAGGGACATGGATTTGGGGACAATCCCTCTCTCCTGGAGGGATGGCTCATCCCTGGTGCACCAGGGATGTCATGGGAGCCCCGGGTCACCCAAACACCTTGTGGGTGGCATCCCTGCTGCCTGGGAAGAGATGTCCCCAAGGAACTGCACAGCCCAGCCCTGCTCCCGGCGCCATCCCTGGGAAGCTGGAGCACTTTTCCAGCCTCTCCAGGCCATTGTTTGGCCGGATGAGCCCGGAGGGGCGGTGGGACCTGGCTTTTCCTCCGGGCTGTGGCCATGGCGCTGGGGCCAGCCCGTTTCCCAGCCGGGCCCACAGCTAAAAATACCTGGGAGGACAGAAATGGCAGCTCCGCACCAGCTCCGGCCTCCGCTGCTGCTTTGGGAACGGGGTAATTATATGTGTGTGGGGCAGCTCAGCCACGGCTAAAAATAACTGTCCCCCGTGGGCACGGGCAGGGGGACAGCGGGACCAGGGCTGTGCCGAGGGGCCCGGAGCAGCCAAAGTCCCCTCTTGGGGTATCCCGAGCTGGAAGAGGATCCCATGGATCTCGGGGTGCTGTTGATTCTCCCATCCCAGGGCTGCTTTTCCCTTTTCCCGCCTTGTCTTTAGGAATAAACTCTTATTTTTAGGAATGAGTTCTTCCCACTGAGGGTGGTGGAGCACTGGAAGAGGTTGCCCAGGGAGGTGTTTGAGGCCCCTTCCCTGGAGACAAGCAAGGAGGCCCTGGGCAACCTGGTCTGGTTGGGGGTGTCCCTGTGACTGCGGGGGGGTCAACTAGAGGTCCCTTCCGACCTCCAAATGATGATGTTTCTCTGATTCTCTGATCTTCCCAACCAGCCTTTGCTCTCCAGGATGCTGCTCATCCCTTCCCATCAGAGCTTTCCCAGGATTCTGCTCAAAATTCCCCCCCGGGGGATAAAGCCCAGGTTTTGGCTACCCCCTCCCTCTCCCCACCATCTCGTTGAGGAACCCCCCCCCCCTTCCCTCACCTTGTGTCCCCCCTCCTTTCATCCCCACCGTCACCTACCGCCCGCTCCCGGCAGGACTCCAGGCTGGCATTGAGCTTCTTGCCGTGGCCACGGGTTTGGGCCAGCTCTCGCCGCAGGGCATCCTCCGCCCTCTCGCCCGCGGCCGCCGCGCGTTGCAGCCGGGCTCGCTCCCGTTCCAGCTCGGCCAACCGGTTGCCCAGTTCCCGGCTCTCGTTGGCCGCCCGTTCCCGGCAACCCCGCAGCTTCCCCACCGCCTCCGAGCGCCACACCATCACCGCCGCCGCCACCGTCACCGCCGCCACCAGCACCAGCAGCACCGCACACAGTCCCAGCACCTTCAAGGTGGCCTTGGGCACCGCGGGGTCCATGCCGGATGGCGGGGGGGGGTGGGTAGGGGGGACACAGGGACACGGGGACCGCTCGCCCGCTCCGGCGGTGGCTGCCTGGGATGTGCCAGTGTCCCCAGGGCAGGTCGCTCCCTGCGCTGCCGTAATTGCCGTAATTTGCGTGGGTTTTTCTCACCAAACGCCACTTTGGGTTGTGGTTTCTCGCAGGTCGCCCGGCCCAGAAATAGATTTGGGTTGTGCCCGGCCGTGGGGACGAGGATGGGGGGGTCCGGTGGGTGTCGGAGGGGGTGCCAAGGGTGCCGTTGCCCAAGGGGTTTGTGCTGCACCCCCCCCGCCCCCCCCCCACCCCCCACCGCGCAGCAGGGTCAGGGCTTTGGGTCCCCAGGAACTGCTGGAGCATCAAACCACTGGGTTTTCACGAGGTTTTATTGGGAATGGGTTAAAAATGACCTAATGGTGTAGAACCTGTGGCCCCCTCGACTCGGAGCAGCACTTTCTGTCCCCTCCACACCATCCCCCTGTCCCCTCCCTCGCCCTGGGAACAGCCGGTGCTTGGTGGCTGGAGGGAAGTCACATCTCTGGGGTGTCCCCCCCACCCCACCCCCCCCCAGGGTGAAGGGGGGCAGTTTGGTGAGCAGGGGGGCACAGGAGGCAGTCATGGGGCAGGGCTGAGCGGGCACTGGGCTCACACAGGTGGCACTGAACCCGCTGACACCCCCAGACCCCACTGGGCTGGGTGGGGATGGTCCCTCCTCGCCCCACGTTGGGGGTCAAGAATCAATGGGGTTGGAATTCTTGCCCTTCCTCACAGGAGGAACATCCCGGGGAGGAGGAGGAGGAGGAGGAGGAGGAGAGCCAGGGGGCCGAGGGACATGGCCTGGAGCCTGTGCCCATCTGAGGTCTGGCTCCTCATGTCCTGGAGCTGCTTCTCCAGGACCTGGTTCCGCAGCTGGATCTTCTCCCTGGTGATGGGGGGGACGACAGGGAGGGTTGGTGAGAGGGCGTGGGGGTGGTGGTGGGGGGCTGAGGGGAAGCTTGATGCTCACCATTTGCTCTGCAGGTCTCCCAGTTGCTCCTGCTGCTGGGCCACCTCTGCCTTGAGCACCCTGTTCTCCTCTGCAGGGAAGGGGTGGCAGGTGGGGACAGGGGTGTCCCAGGGGACAGGGACCAGGGTGGCCAAGGAGACAGGGATCGGGATGACCCAGGGGACAGGGATCAGGGTGTTGCAGGAGATGGGGATGAGGGTGGCCATGGGGATGGGGGTTGGGATGACCCAGGGGACAGGGATCAGGGTTTCTCAGGGGATGGGATCATGGTGGTCATGGGGATGGGGACCACATTGACACAGGGAGAGGGTGGCCCAGGGGACAAGGATGACACAGGGACAGGGATCAGGACGACACAGGGGACAGGAACAAGAGTGTCTCAGGGGATGGGGATGACCCAAGGGACAGGGACCAGGATGACCCAGGGGATGGGGGTCAGGGTGACCAAGGGGACAGAGATGAGGGTGTCTCAAGGGATGGGAATAAGAGTCTCCCAGGCGATGGGGACGAAGGTGACCCAGGGAATGGGATTCAGGGTAGCCCAGGGGCCATTGCCCATGTCCACCCCCCCACTCCTCATGCCCCCCATTCCCTATGCCCCCCACCCTGCCCAGGACTCACCTTGCAGCTCGGTGACATTGGCCAGTGCCCGCTCCAGTTCCAAGGCCTTTCCCTCCAGCGCACCCTGGGCAGAGGGAAGGGGCTGGACCCTCCAACTCGGGCTCTCCCTCACACCACCCAAAAGTGGCCAAGTTGGGGTCTGGGAGGGGGGCTACAGATTTCCCCCAAGAGCTCCCTCTCCTCTCTCCCACCCACCCACCAAGAAGCACCCCAACACCTACCAGCTGCTCCCTGCAGCCGTCCCACCGCCCACGGGCTTCGGCGAGGGACCGGTTGGTGACATCCAGTGCCTTCTCCAGCCTCTCCAGCACTTTCGAGTTGTTCCTGGCCATGGCGGAGCCCTGGGCCGGCTGGCAGAGGACGGTGAGGAGGGCTGCCACCAGTGCCACCACGGTCACCCCAAGGGCCATGGCCACGTAGGTCGCCCAAGCTCGCTTGGTGGGGTGCAGGTTGCCCTCCATCCCGTCTGCACTGTCCTGCCTGAGCAGGATCCCCATGAGGGCTGGGAGGGAGCTCGTCCTTCAGCCCCCAAAATCGAGCACTTTCGGTTTTTCTTCTTTTTTTTTTCTTTTCCGGAGTGTGAGGGGGATTTCCCAGGAAATCATGTGGTTGGCGAGCGCACAGCCCCTGAGGAAGTTGAACGACCGCTGGGGCTACCGGGTCACCGGCAGGGCTGGCCCTGTGCCCCACTGGGGCTCAGGCTGCTGGGGACCTCCCCCCCCCAACCCTACTGCCAGGGGGGCGACCTGGCCCCATGTCTCAGGGAGCTGGGGGGCAGAGATGGAGGGGGGGGGGATGTGCTGCAGGTGCATGTGCAGCCCCATGGAGCTGCCAGTGGGGCCAGTGCCCACGGTGGGGGGGGACACCACAGGGCAGGGCATCCCCCCGGGGCAAGGGGTAGTGGGGATGTGAGGGGGGTGGTGTGTGAGGGGGTGAAAATGGGGTATGGGGTACCCAGAGCATGGGGTAGGGGGGATTAGGGGGTAAGGAGAAGCAGGGCAGGGGGGGTGGGGCTATGGGGTCATGTACTGGTTTTGGCTGGGATATGGGGTACCTGGGGTGTGGGGTAACTGGGCGAGGGGCTACTGGGGGTATGGCATAGCTGGAACATGGGGCAACCAGGTTAGGGGGTACCCTGGGTATGGGCATCCCCAGGGTGTGAGGTAACTGGGCGTGGGGTTACTGGGGGAGGTGGTACCAGTCTGGAAACCCTTCTGCAGGGCATTTCCCCTCTCTCTCCCCGACTCCACCCCCCCAGCCCAGTTCTGCCCTGGCTCCTACTGGGCATACTGGGCAAAGGGGCTCTGCTGGGACCGGGAGCCAGCGTTGGCCTCTGGCAAACTCTTGGCCCCATGATGTCTGTCTGTCCTGGTCCAGGCTGTCACGGGATGTCCCCGGCCGGGACAACTCCACGGCTGGGGGGGGGGAGGAGGAGGAGGAGGAGGAGGAGGAGGGTTAAAGGGTGAGGAAGGGGCACAAGCCCTCTGCTCCCATCCCTGGGGAGCAGCATCCCCGTCCAGCCACCGCATGGGCTGGATTTTGGGAGGTCGGGAGCGGGGCCAAAGCAGCGCCCGCTTTGCTTCTGTTGGGGAGAAATCTGAAACTCTCTCTTTTTTTTCTTTTTTTCTTTTCTTTTTTTTTTTCCTTTCCGTGAGTTGTGCTAAAATCCTTGTGTTTTTAATGTGTTTCTCGGCAGGGAAACATCCACCGAGAAAAAGCAACATTGACCCGTCCATCACGGCCCCAAATCCCCAAAGAATTTGGGGTGGAGGGCGGAGGGAGAGGTGGAGGAAGGCGCCTTCCCAGGTCCCCCCCCATCACTTTGTGGGGGTGGGAGGAGATGGAGGGGGGGGGCAGGGGGTGTGGGATGTGGGATTGTGGGATTTGGGTGTGGGATGTGTAATATGGGATGCGTCTCTGGGGTGTGGGTTGTAGGGTGCAAGGTATAGGGTGTGGGGTGCAGGATATAGGATATGGAATGTGGGATATAGGATAACAGATATGGGATACAGGGTATGGGAATGTGGAATATGGGATATGGGATGTACTGGATATCAGATCTAGGATGTGGGATGCAGGGTATGGGAATATGGGATATGGGATGCTGGATGCGGGATACGGGGTGTGGGATGGGGGTTGTGGGATGGGGGTTATGGGATGTGGGATATGGGATACAGAATATGGGATGTGGGATATGGGAATATGGAATATGGGATATGGGAATATGGAATATGGGATATGGGGTACTGGATGCAGGATGTGGGATGCAGGATATGGGATGTGGGATATGGGAATATGGGAATATGGAATATGGGATGCTGGATGCAGGATATGGGATGGGGGAGGGAGGATATGGGGTACTGGATGCAGGATGTGGGATGCAGGATATGGAATATGGGATGTGGGATGCAGGATTGGGGTGGCACCCGCAGTGGGGGGATGTCACTGTGCCTCACACCAGAGCTCATCGCCGGATAAATCCAAATCCGCCAGGAGCAGCCCAGGCCAGGTCGGAGCTGGGGGGGTTAGAGGGGTCCTACCGTCACTGTCACCAGCCACCCAGCCCCAGGGATGCTCTGGCCACATCCTGGCACGGGGACACAGCGGCCACCCCCTCACCTTTCCTCTCCCCAGCTCCAGAAATAGCTGCTCCGCTTGATTTTTTTGTTCTGCTGCTTCATGCGATATAAAAAGCAAGAGCTGTGAAATTAAAAACACAAAATATTTACCAAACTTCAAGTTTTTGAGTCAGATTTTCAGCATCTGGAGAATTAAAAGGCCCTGGCAGATGCCGTGAGCTGTCAGCGTAAAGGCTTTAAATATGTTGTTATTATTATTTATGGTCTGGAGCCTGAAGAGGAACGGAGGCCAAAGGTTTCAAAAATAGCTTGAAAAACGGGAATGGATGTTTTTTCCAGAACCAGCTCACTTTGAACAGCAAGATATTGAGATGCAACTCTTAAAAAAATAAAATAGATCTAAAAAGCAACTGGGAGAGGAATGCGCATCGTCGAGGGCTGCCCCGAAGCCGCCCCGGCACGGCCATCCCCGTGGCATCCTGGCTCGGGCTCGCTCCAGGAAGCCCTTCTCCTTTTTCCCATTGTTTTCCCCCAAATCTTGGCTTCCAGTGGACACACAGCAATAGCCCCCGGTGCCCCCGCTTTGGGAGGGGTCTCTCTCCTCTGGCTTGTCCCGTGTTCGAGCAGCGTTTGTTTTCCTCCTCGGGCAGGTTGTCCGGAGGGAGCGCCGGGAACGGAGCGGCTTCTCTTGGCCAGACGGCCTGGAATTCGGCAGCTGGATCCGACCCGGCCTCGCCATCGCGGCAGAGACGGGGACCTGGCACCTCCCGTGTCCCCCCTCCCCGGGGCCAGGCACCCGGAGACGCTCCGGATGCCGGGGGATGCCCAGGGATGCTCTGGATGCCCAGGGATGCTCCCTTTTGGGGGGTCCCCAGGGAGGCTCAGGTTTGGGATCCTCAGGGATGCTCCCTTTTAGGGGGTCCCCAGGGATGCTTGGGTGTGGGATCCCCGGGGATGCTCCTTTTTGGGGGGGTTCCCAGGGATGCTTGGGTGTGGGATCCCCGGGGATGCTCTGGCTGCCTGAAGATGCTCTATTTTGGGGTTCCCGGGGTTGCTCTGGTTTGGGGTCCCCAGGGATGCTCCAGTTCAGGGCAGGACATGGAGGAGACGCCTTCACACGCCCCTCCCCAACCCCCCCACCCCCCAGGGGCTGGAGCCCTGGGCAGGATGCGGCCCCTCAAGCAGCAGCAGCCCTGGGTGTGGTGGAGAAGGAGCCAAACCAGTGAGGAGGGGGGAACATTTTTGGGCTGCCGGCGGGGGGGTGTAGGGGGGCTTGGCCTTGGGGAGGCTGTTGGGCTTCACAGTCGCCGCCCCCCCCCCCACAACCTCTTGTGGGGGGGGTGAAAGGAGGGTCCTGGGCAGGCACAGCGCCTCTGCTTTTCCCTTTCATCCCTTGCCTGCGCCTGTTCCCTTTCAGCCTTGAAACGTGGGCTTCTCTCCTATTTCGGGTTGGCTTTTTGGGCCGGTTTCTTTTATTATTTTAAATTAGGCACTGTCATTATATTTTCCATTATTTAAAAAAAAAAAAAAAATTAAAGAAAAAATAAAAGAGAGAGGGAGAGGAAGAAATCGAGCAGCTTTTGTTCCCGGGGGCTCAGCGCGGCGGCACCCCCTTCCCGCAGCTCCTCCCCATGGGGTGGTTGGGGAGTTCTGGGGGGGCTGCAGCCCCAAGAAGGGATGCTGGGAGGGGGGAGAGGGGGGAGAGGGGGGAAAAAGGAGCTTCTTCCCCACCGCAGGGGCCCCGGCAGCGCAGAAGGAGGTGCCGATGTGTCGGGACATCATCCTGCTCATTTACATTGGGCTCCAGCCAGCCCTAATTGCTGGGGGGTGGGACGGGAGCTGCGGCTCCCGGGCCCCTTTTGCTTTTTTTCTTTTTCTTTTCTTTTTCTTTCTCTTTTTTTTTCTTTCCTTTTTCTTCCTCTTTTTCTTTTTATTTCTCTTCCCCCCCTTTTTCTTCCTCTTCCTCTTTTTCTTTCTCTTTTTTCTTTTTCTTTCTCTTTTTCCTTTTTCTTCTTCTTTTTATTTTCTCTCTCTTTTTTCCCTTTTTCTTCCTCTTTTTCTTTTTATTTCTGTTTTTTTTTCTTCCTCTTACTCTTTTTCTTTCTCTTCCTCTTTTTCTTTTCTTTTTTTCTCTTTTTCTTTCTCTTCCTCTTTTTCTTTTCTGTTTTCTTTCTCTTTTTTCTCTTTTTCTTTTTCTTTTTTTCTTTACATCTCTTTCTCTTTTTCTTTTCCCTTCCCTGCTTTGCTATTCCCTTTTTGGCCAGGGGCCGGGGGGTAACAAGAAGCAGCTGAGCCCGTTCCCAACCCACCACCACCTGCCTTTCTCATCACCGTGGGGAGAAGCATCCCGGCGGGAGCCATCCCGGGATGTTTCCATCCCCGTCTCTGCCCTCCCGGGCACCGCCGGAGCTGGATGGACCCAAGCAGGGAGCATCCACACCTCGCCCACCCCAAAACCAGGACCCCACCTCACCCCCATCACTTGCCCAAAGCCGTGGGGGGACCAAGGGGCCTCCCACCTGCCCATCCCGGAGCATCACAAGTGCGAAGGGGCTGAAAAGGCCAAAAAAAAAAAAGGGTAGTTTTCACCCCAAAGCCATTTTATTGCCAAAACCCCGCTCTGGGCTCTCCATCCCACAGCCTGTGGGTCTGACGTGGGGTCCCTGTGGGGATCACCTCCACCCCCCCCCGCTGTGCCCCCCCCCGGAGGCACCGTGGATGGTGCAGAGCCCTGTGCCGGTGGTTTCTGCTAACGATGACAAGAATTAGAGACAAAAACCTCCCCGCTGGCAGCCTTGGATGCTCAGCTGTGTAATCACGGGCTCAGGCATCTCCTGGAAGCCGGGAGGGGCCGGGGGGGGGTTATTTTGGTACCCGATGATGCTCTGCAGCACACGGGTGGGGTGCGGGTCCGGCCAGCCCCAGCCAGCACGGTGGGGGGGGCATTCGGGGCCAAAGTAGGGACCAAAGGGCTCCTTTTCCCCCAGAGTGGGAAGGTGTGGGACCCTCGGGATGGGGTCTGTGGGGTCAGCTCCTGCGTGGAGGGTCCCACACCTTAAGGGGGGGGGGGGGGGGGCNNGGAGGGGGGGGGGGGGGGGAGCAGCAGGAGGGTTTTGGCTGCAGCCCCCCCCCAGCTCAGCCCCTGACCCCGGGCGGGTTTCCAGCCCTCGGGAATGTGGGGCTGGGCCGGACACCCAGCATGGACCTCCCGCAAACCCGGCACATCCCTCTGTGTGTGCCCCCCACCTCCTTCTCCGGGATCAGGGGGAGCCCCCAGCCACCCCCTTGGCTCTCCCCCACCCCCTTTGCCCACAGCACCCCATAGCACGATACTGGGGATCCCAGTTGGCACTGGGATGGGATCTGGTGAGATGGGTGTGCAGCGGTGAGCACAAGGGGCTGCAAAGGGGGGGTGAGGGGGAAAGGGGGGGGTGTCCTCCTACCGGCCCCTTTTCACGTGGCTGCTTTTTGTCAGTTTTCGCCCCATTTTTATTTCCCAGTGCCATAAATAGCAGCAGAGCTGCTTCCATCTGCCCTGCCCGCGCAGCTGCCTCCGACCAAGCCAACCAGATGGTGGAAAACAATCCTGCCCGCTGGCGCTCCCCCCAGTCCTCCCAGTCCTCCCAGTCCCCCCCAGATCCCCCCAGTCCCTGGTGCTGCAGCCAGCAGTGCCCGCAGGGGAGCATCCACCAGCCTCCCCTGGTGACAAGGGACATGGCTCCTAGTGGGGCAGCAACCAGCACCCAGGGACTGGCAGCACCCAGATTTTGGGGGCGGAGGGGTGGGGTGGGAGCCCCACAACGGGGTCCCAGTGTTTCGGGTGCCCCCTCCCACGCTGTGCTGTGGCATCACCCACCCCGTGTGCCGGCGTCTGTCTGCAGTGCGTTCCCATCCAGGCGGGATGGGGAGTGGGGGGTTTGGATTTGGCCATCAGTTTGGCAAATAAACCCCCCGCCCCCCCCGGGGTGCCCCGTGTCCCCTTTGATCTCCCGAGCGGCCGCATCCAGTATAAGGGTGAAAAAATGCCGCGGCGGCGCCAAAACATGTTGTAAAAGGGAAACGTTGTCCCGGGAGCAGGAGTTGGGGGGGGGTTGGCCCCATAAACTCTGCCTGTTCCATTACAGCATCCGCCGGGAGCCGTGGGTGGGAGGGGGGCACACATGCCTGAAAAACACCCCCCCCCCAGCCTTGTACCGTGAGCCGGGAGTGGGGGGACAGACAGACATCAGATGGACTCATTGCCTATCCCCCTGGCTGGGGTCACCCGGTGGGTGCCTGCCTCCTGTGTGCTGCTGGGGGGAAGCCGTGGGGCTGGATGGGCTCCCCCCCGCCCCCCCTTCCCGGCTGCCACGTCCCCCGGCTGCGGGGAGCTGGCGTGGTTCCCCCCGCGCCGCGGCCAACCGGCTGAACCGGGACCAAGGCAAACAGGAGCCGCCGGGACGATGCTACCGTGTGGGGTGGGAGGCGATGGGGCAGGATTTGGGGTTGGGGGGGGGGGAAACACACACACAGGGGGTCTAGACACCGTGTCATCCCGCCCCGGAGAAGCCCAGCAGCCAGGCGGGTGTACACACAACCGTATATTTTGTAATAAATAATGTACAAATCCGTACGAGCCCTCTGCCGTGGGGCCGCATCCTGCCATCGCCGCTCGCTGCCCTGGCCCCCCGTGCACCCCAGGAGGTTTCTTTTTTGGGGGGGTCCCTGCACTGGGGAAGGGGTTTAAGAAATGCCTTTTTAATTTCCTTTTTTTTTTTTTTTTTTCTCCCTCGGATAAAGGTATCTTGGGCAAAACCCTCCCCGAGGGCAAAATAGCTGGGTCGGTGGCAGCAGGATGGGCTCTGCCCTGGGTTGGGTGAAGGTTGTGGGGATGGAGAATGGTGTCCCACCGAGCCCCCGCGCCTGGTGCCAGGTCAGAGAGACCAGGGGGGTCTTTTTATCCACGTCCTCAGGGTTTCTCCCCAATAGAAACCTCATGTTTCCTTGTGGGGTGCAGGGCAAGGATGCAGCCAGTGCTCCCGGCACCCTTGGCCATGGGCACACAGGAGCCCTGCTGCTGGGCACGGGGCAAAGCACCGGGCAGGGGACCCCTTCCCATCCCAGCCCCTTCCCCTATTTGCTTCCACCCCCTCTTTTATCCTTTTTTTATTTAAATAATCCCCGTGGGGCCGCGGCCCCGCTGCCGGCATCACCGGCACCACGGTCCCTGGGGCTGAGCACCAAGAGCTGCCCCATGTGGGGCTGGGGGCGAGGGCAGGGGCAGCACTGGGGGGGTGGGGGTCAAGGAGGGGACTGGCAAGAAGAACAACGGGGGCTGCCCGCTGTCACCCCCCCCTACTCCCCACATCCAGGTGGACCCCTGCCCCGCTGTCCCCCAAGGAGGGGAACGGTGGGGGGGTCCCACTCCACGTGTCCCAAGTGTGTGACCCCCCCCCTCGGTCGTTATAAATGAGTGCGGGTAAAAGCAATGGGGAAAGGGAGGGCAGAGCTGAGGTGGGAGGGGGCACTGGGAGCGGGGTGGGGGGGAGGAGGGGGTCCGTAGGGCTCACGGTTGCCCCCGCACCCGGCCCATCCTCCGCTGGCTGCTGGGGGTCCGGCGGGTGGCCGTGGGGCCTGGGGCTCGGGCACCAGAGGCAAAGTCCATCACCTCGGGGGGAGCCCGGCGCATCTCGCTGGTCCCCATCTCCCGCCGGATTTCGGCCAGCGCCTCGGCGGGGGCCGTCAGCAGGCGCTGGAAGAAGCTCTCCCTCCCCGCAGGCCGCTCCTGGCAGGTGAAGGTGACGGCCGTGCCGGTGTCCGCCTTCATCTCCCGCGAGAAGCCATCAGAGGTGCCATCGAAGCAGCGGCCGATGGCGATCTCCTTGGCCAAGCGCGGGTTCTGGTCCGTCACCGTGTAGATGCCGTAGTTGTGACCCAAGGGGTCAACCGGTGCCAACATGGTGAAGGCGGCCGTGTGGTTGTTGTCCACCACCGGCGGGTGACGGGTCAGGTACTCCCGCAGGAGGCTGTTGGTGGCCGTGCGTTGGCAGCTGCCTTGGGGGATGATGGAGACCAAGGTGCGGTCCACCAGGCTCTGGTCAAAGAGCATCCCGCTGCACTTGAACTCCACGCAGGCGCCCGAGGTGTTCTCCAGCAGCATGTCCCGCACGCTACGGGTGTCCCGCAGCCCGTAGAGCTGCCCCTGGGTGCGGGGGTGGCTGCCCCCCACGTTACGGGACCTCACCATGTACTCCTGCGGCCCCTCGATCCGCACCTTGATGAAACAAGCCCTGAACTCCTGAGGGTTGGGCCACCAAGAGAGGTAGTCGCCGGTCCAGGAGGTCAGGTCGCTCTCCTTGAAGGGCACCACGTTGTACTCGTACTTGTCCACCTCCACGCGGTAGAAACGGAGGTGGTTGGCACTGACTGGTGCCTCCTCACACTCCTCGAGGCTCCGGTAAGGGTAGATGGGGCCATTGGTCTCGTCAACGTTGTTGGGGTCGGGCTTGGCCACGTTGATCTGGAAAGCTGTCTTCTTCAAGTTGGGGTCATCGTGGTCCAACCGGCGGTAGTCCAGCTTGCCCAGGTAGGGTTGGGACACCCCAACAGCATTGGGGTTGAGCTTGGGGCTGGAGGCCACGGCTTCCAGCTCCTCCCCACCCAGTGTGGCAGTGACGTAGGCCGAGTAGGCATCAGGGCGCTGGCCATCGCAGAAAGCAGGTAGACAAGCGCCGTTGGGACCTGTCACCACACTGTCAAAACGACCCCACGCCCGGGGATTGGAGGGATAACCAGGCTGGGGCTCCAGGTTGATGAGGCTGATGACCACCCCTTCCAGTTGCTCGTAGGAGTTGAAATTCTCGTTGCTGTAAGCCCTGACCTTGACGAAGCAGCGACGGTCCTCCGGCACGTCCAGGTTGAAGAGACGCCGCTCCCGGATCTCCAGGTTCCCCACCAGGAAGGTCCTCTCCTCCCTCTTCCCTCGGTTCCCCCCGGCTGGCCGGAGGACCCCTTCCTCCTCCCACAAGCCAGTTTCGGGGTTCAAGGACCACAACTTCATCTTCTGCAGGTGCTCTGGCATCCAGACCTGCCCCGCGTCCATCCTCACCTCCACCGGCCCCGTCTGCAGCGCCGCCCCGCTCTCCCCTTCCCGAAAATCCACGGCGAACATGCCGTAAGTCCTCAGGGGGACGATCTCCCCATTGGCATTGGTGAAGCTGAGGTCGCTGGAGGCAGCACTGGCCGTCGCCATGTCCCTGGGGTCTAGGAAGGTGACACTGGCTTTGACCGTGCCCTTGAAGACCTCCCCGGAGGGACGGAGGAAGGCACCGGCAGGAAGGACGAGCTCCCCGACGGGTTCCCGGCCCCTCGCCTCCCCCAGAGGGATGGCGTTGCTCTGGTTGCCATCCAGGTCCACCGGCTCCTTCTTCCTCAGCATCTTGACCTCCTGGTAGACAGCTCCACCGCGGCGGTTGAAGGGCAGGACCTTGACAGCATCCACCAACCTCTGCTGCCGGTCCACGAAGCGAGCCACCAGGCGCTGCGTGTCCGGTGGCACCTCGATGGTGAAGGAGCCCTTGTAGCCGGTGAAGCCGACCTTCCTCCCGCCCAGGAAGATCTGCCCAAAGCGCAGGGGCTCGCCGGTGTCGGCCGCCGTCACCCGTCCCCGCACCAGGACGCGGGGCTGGGCACAGGGTCCGCAGCCGCACTCGGCCACCACCTTGACGGGCAGCAGGGAGCCGGCGCAGGGGATCTCCCTCATCTCCATCCTCCGCACCCCGCAGCAGTGCCCGGCCTCCGTCCCGCACCCCGACTGGCCATCGGGGCCACCGGCGCAGGGGGAGGGCGGGCAACGACCCACGTTGTAGTAGCGGGAGCCGGTGGCATCCCGCGGGCACTCGCTGGGCAACTCCACCAGGCTGGGCTCAGGCTCCGGCTTGCAGCTCTGCTGGCCCTGGGCTGGGGAGAAGGGGATGGGGAGGGGGGATTTAGGGTGGCTGTCCCCACCGCACGCCCCATCCCGGGGTTCAGGGAGCCCGTCCCGTTCTCACCCAGCACGGTGAGCTGTGCCGGTGCCGATTTGATGGCGCCCGCCTCGGTGCTGGCTTTGCAGTGGTAGGTGCCAGCCTGCTCCGGTGCCAGCCCCCGCAGCGTCAGGCGGTGGCCGTACCGGTGCACCTTCCTCTCCAGCATCGTCCCGTTGTGGTACCTACGGGGACAGGCTCAGCTGGGATGTGGTGGGGGCTGCCTTTCCCCATCCGCCCCCACCCCAGTTCTGGCTTTTTTCCCACCCCGGACCCCGCTCACCAGTAGTATTTCTTGGGGACGGGGGTCCCCGAGGCTTTGCAGCAGAAGGTCACCTCCTGCCCGACCACCCGCACCTTGGACTTGGGGTGCAGCACCATGTAGGGCTTCTCTGCAGGGGTGGAAGGTGGCAGAGGGTGCAACGCGCCGCGGACGGACCCCCCCCCCCCCCAAATCCGTGCATCCTTTGGGGGTGCCCGGTTTGTGTCCCCCACACTTTCCCACCCCGATGCTCACCCAAC
>BJBW01012292.1:0-41061 GCA_004320125.1 Scolopax mira | reverse complement strand
CAAGCAAGGGTACATTTCTTGCCTTGGCACTTAGAGGCTGCAGATGTCCACAGAACTGCTCTGGAGCAGAACACGTGCACCAAGCACGCTGCAGTTCAGCTGTGTACTTGTGGCTTTCCTAACAAGCTGCCTGGAAAACCCAATTCCATACATGTAACACTCCACATCATGCCATTGGCCTGATGTTCCAGGTCTGAAATAGGTGACAGTTGTCACCACAGGACAGCTGTTCAACAAAATCTGCCTGGCAAGAGTTATACTGGCTATTTAGTTCTGTTGGAAACCCACTGCTACATAAAAATTCATGTAATTGGTACCCATGGAAGCCCAGGCACAGACAGATCCAGGCAAGCAACCTGTCAGTACCTGGTTTAAGATCCAACCTGAGACACAAGGGTGGGCTGATGCTGGTAAGAGTCAGCTCAACCAGTACTCATGCTTTGTCTGTTCCTGTGGCTGAAGCACTCCGGTCTCCAGAGCTGTTGAACTGGTAAGATACTATTAAAAAAAAAAAAGGAAAAAAACCACAACACACAAACACCTCAAGGGAAGAGAAGGGAATTCTTCAACCTGAATTGCTTGAAGGATCCAGCATTTTCTTAAGGGAAAAGAACAAGCCATCTCAGCAGCTGATAGCACAAATGGAAAAACAATTGGGAAATCATAGGAACAAACATTTTTACTTCTACATCCAGATCCAAAAAGACATTTGAACAAGTCAGGCAAATAGTTCCTATCGATGCTCTAGCACCACAGCTACACAAACAAGTATCCGTCACGTTAGAGGCTTCCACAAATTGTGGATTAAATCAAGAAAGGAATTAAATGTTCTGCTAAACCATAGGCTCTTGGATTAATTATCTTAAATGGAGCTCTTAAGAAACTGGAATACATCAGAGGAACAGAAGCTATATATGTAACCCAAGAAGCCACTCAGTTCAGCAGAGGCCATACAAACAGCTGATACCCTGGGAAGGCACAGCCAGACGTAGCAGGTACCTCCTGTAGAGCACAGGCTCTACTCACCTTTCATAATGTTTTTACCACATCCTTCTCTCCAACTCACATCATTATTTTCCACACAACAAAGTGTAAGCCGAATCAAGTGTTTAAATAGCCATTTTGATCATTATTTTAGATGACTGGTTGCCTTGCTTTGCAATTCAGTTGTTTTCTGAAAGAGATTTGTTCTTACTGGACACTTGTTAACAAGAACAGTTTTCTAATTTTCTGCTGAACAGGATACGCTATATATTTATGTAAGCAGTTACCAGCATAGCATATCTTTATAAAAAAGCAAAAATTTAAGACACTTAATATAGCTAGTTAGGAGAGGCTGTGCTGTGCTTCAGGGGGAGGGAAGGTGTTTTTTCACCGCAACAGTGCAGAAACTTTAAGCAATGCTGAAAAGCAACTTTGAAGAATAAATGCTACCTGCTGGATAGGAGTTACATTTCACCTCGGAGGAGGAAGGGGAAAAAACAACTTTACAAATTGTTCCTTCTAAAAAACAAAAAATCCATTGATTTTTAACTAAAAAGAAAAGTAGAAATATTTGTAATTTTCCCAAGGAAGAGATTCAGTTGTTCCTTGTTAACACAGGCAGGTTCAAAGGCAATTTTTTTTTTAAGACTTTTTTTTTTGTCTCTAAGATTGTACGGGTACCTTGGTAGAATTTTCTAAAGCAGAAATTATATGTCATCTTAAACCAAAATCAGCAGCACCGATACCTCTAAAATGTGCCCTTCACATCTCTGAAACCTCTTCATTCTAAGCAATCTCATTTCTTTTTATTCATACAGGGTTGAAGTTATGCAACCCCCCTGCTCCCGTGTTCAGAAGTGTCTTTGGTTTGGAATAGCTGCAAAGTGCCCCATCAGTATTAAGCAACATCTTTCTTCAACACCATCTCCACCCCATTGCTCAAAATTAGGTCAGGTTGGTCACATTTCTATAAAGCATTTTGTTTTACTTGATTCTTAACATTAGGGTCTTCAGCTGTTGTTGACTTCAAACGTTCATTAAAACTTGAAACAGCTTTATATATTCTAGTTAGAAGCAGCCCTGTTAATTCATGAATTGATTTAATAAGCTTATGTGCCACCACCAATAAGACCTTGCTGGCAGACTGTGAAATAGCAACACTGATTTATTTTTTTTTTAATCCTTCTCTAGGAACAGTAGTATAAGCCAGGCAACAATTTGCAGCCCCCACAAATTGCAGTTACATGATCTGATCCATGACAATCTTTGACTTCAACAGGGTTTCATGCAAGTATAAAGGATCTGAGACACAGATCAGGCAGCAAGATCATATGTTAAATTCAAACACTGCCAGCCATAGCAGGGGGTTTGGAACTCAGTCTACGGAGGTTCCTTCTAACCCAAACCATTCCATGATTCTATGAATTGGTACATTCTTTTCAGCAAATAACTGGCATTGGGCTTGTGATTTATTTATCTAGGAAGTTTTGTTTAACTTGACATCATCTGATAAAAGTAAAAAGTTCAAAGTCACACACAAATAGGCTCCAATTACTATTCCTTTCTCAATCAGTCTGTGTCAAGAGCAACTTTGTTCAGGAAGGAGGAGGGACTGCTGCAGGCAAGTCTCTCACTATCTATGGCACAGAGGCTATTTCAGAAGAACAGGAGACAGTTTCACAGATAGTAACCATGTAAGACTAGAAAACATTTAGAGAAAGAGGAGTTAAGATACAATGATGCCCAAGGATAAAACCGAGAAATATAACCTGCTTTCCTGATAACACAGCTTGTGGTACAGGTTAGAGACCAAGTGGCTGCTTTTTGTTCAACACGGATGTTGTAAGAAAAATCAAGCAGATCTATTGCTGTGTCTTCTACAAAATGACCACCATCTGATTAGGAAGGGGATCCAGGTATAGATACGCTTCTTGCACTTCTCTTGTAGGCTAATAGCACTTTGCTGCACCCTAGCAAGTCAGGAAATACACACTAGAGCTTTCATGTCCTCACGTGGAACTACAGAGCATTATTACTATTGTAAACTTGTCATGCTGAAGTCTAGCAGTACGGTCTGTATGTTGGAAAGAAGTATTATTTGGCTACTTCATATACATCTGCAGTGTTGGGACTGAGCCAGCATGCAGTCCAGTTACAAATGGAGTTCAGCCTAAGATCTATACATAGAGACACACACACACACACAAAAATATGCAGAGTTATTCATATGCTCACATCACCATTTAAAGAGATTTCTCCTCTCTTTCAAAGCACACATATACATTCTGTTCCTTGTCTTCGAATTCATACATCAAAGAAGATGCCAAAACCACAAAGTAATGTGGAAGCAAAGCACAGATTCTTAATTAACTCTTGCTTTAAAGAGAAGAAATGCAAGAGATGTGCAGGCCCTGCACTGTGTTTTGATGCATTTTGACTTTTTAATCAACCCAAGGTAAAAAGCTCAGATTTGCTGCTATAGATCAGATTCTGACCATCAGATCAGCATAAAGCCAGAATCTGAAGCCAGCTGTCTGCACTCACATCATGCTCCCCCAAAACAGAACAGGGGGATCAGCAGTCACTGAACATTTCTTATCTTTTGATGACTTAATTCAGATCTTACAGATGACCTAAATTGTACTAGGTCAGGAAAAACAACTCCAGAAACAGATTTTTTTAGCTAATAAGGTAGACTGTATACTTCTTAAAGAATTGCTCAATTATGTGTTGACCTTACATATGCCTCGATGGTTTAAGTGACTCAATAAATAATCAAAGATAGTGGAAACTTTATTTTGCAAGACAGATTAATTCAGTTGCATTATTTTTCCATAAAATTATTCTTGATCACTAGATAATTAGGATTAGAAGTCTGGATATGGCAGCATGAACATCTCCCTTTTATCCCTTGTCCTCAGCAAGAAACACAAGGTCCCAGGTAAAATACCCACGGAAACCAATCTCACTCCCTGCTCCTCAGAGCTTAGCCTGAAATCCCTTCTTAAGGAGGGATTGAGAAGGGATATAATACTAATCAACACCAGCACTGATTTTATTGTTCCTTTTGCCTGTGCACCCGCAGGCAAATAGCATCCTTCCAGCGAGCACTGTCTCTGCAAGGACACAAAGAAATTTTGTTTCTACTTTACAGAGGAAACTGTGCACTTCCAGCTTGCAGCAGAGCCAGGATGATGCTCCCAGGTTTGCCTCCCAAACCTCTGGTCAGGTCTTCATCCCCCACACAGGAGACGTGGTCTGAACCTTCTCTCCCCCAGCACTCCTGCTGACAGCAACAGCAAACACACTAATTCTGGGAGGGGGTCAAACAGGGTCATCAGAAAAGATCTTCCTGAGTGAGCTGCTCTAGGCATTCCTGCTTTTGCAGGGGAGTTGGACTAGATGATCTCTAGAGGTCCCTTCCAACTCTGAGAATTCCATGATCTATGATCTTGATTCAGCCCTCTGGGGTGGGGAACCCATAACTCAAGCCTGCATAAATGTGATTTCTAGAAAGAAGCTGTTACAACATAACCAGTAGCTCATTTTTGCTACAAACTATGTCCTGCCTAAAGAGCCTGGAGTGAATGCTTTTAGCACTTTGTCCACCCACTAAAAGCTTGAAGGTCAGTTCAAGTGGATCCAATACTTACACCTCCCATGGGGGTCCTATCACAACGGTGCCTCCCACACCTTCAGCTTTCTGGTGAAGTCTAAGGAAAGGCAGATTTATGTGACAAAGGTCCCACAGAAGAGCCTGTTGGTAATTAGCTGGCAGACCATGGCCAGAGGATTTTGAACTTCAAACTCCCTGGATATATCTGCACCCACAACCATGCTAAGCAAAGAGCAAGCCCAGCATGGGCCACACTCCGGAGAGAGCTGGAAGACATGCTGCAGCTCTCCTGCTCCACTAAGTTAAAGCAGAAGAGCACAAGTCAAACCAGTTTTCTGCTCACATAATAGTAGTTCAAGAACTTCTTCTGGGGCAGGCCTAAACGTCATCATTTGCTCCTTTCAATCTCTCACCTCTCTCAATATAGCAGCATGCTGCAGTTCAGCCTCAGTGTACATGGAAGGCATGCTCTTCCTCAGGCTGCAAAGCTAACCAGGAATACCAAAGTTTCTCCAAGGAATGGATATGAAAGACTATGTCCACTAAATGGACACAATCACAAACCAAAGCACCGTTGACACCACCAGTCACTTCTCTCATGCATCTCAAATTACTGTAAGACACTTTATAGGCTCAATGACCACCAGAGGAAACTATAGCCCAGTTGACTTGTCCAGGAGACTTCTGCTGCAGCCAAGAGAACAAGCCTCGAAGACCGTTTCCCTTCTCAATTGTTGCCTTCCAGGCTGCACATGCAAGAAGTTCACCCAGAAGAAACCAACTTGAGCCTTCTGTCTCCACAGGCAAAATTCTCTGTGCACACAGATCAATCCTACCATCTTCTACTGACCCCCTCCCCAGAAATGCTTTTAATTCATATCATCACATTCTTGATCGCAGCATAAGTTCCTACCCAGGGTGACAAATCAACATAGTGACCCACTTGACTGCCACAGCACAAAAGCTTCACAACACTGTCTCCTTGGTATGACTGTAGCTGTACTCACCCCATCTGCCAGCACGCTCTTTTCCCTGCCACATGCTGTGCCTTTCTACAGATTACAAAAACTATCTCTGCCCACGACAATGCCTTTAAATCTTCAGCCTACATCTCCCCCCCACACCTCCTCTTTGTTAATGACACTGCTACAGAACTGTAGCTGGAAAGCAGAGAGAGTGTAAAATGGCTAAAGATTCCTTCAGGAGGTCTTCATTAAATAATTAAGATGTTACACCTACAAGGGCACATGATCCCTCAAAGGGAGGCATAAGCAAAGCCTCTGCGCAGATCTACAGGTTAGTGAGGTCGTTCTTCTCTACCCTTCAATTACTTATCACCTTCCTGGGATGAAAAGAGCGGTGTGCCCTTATCCCGGAATCATGCCAAATCTAGCAATTAGAGGATGCCTTAGCACAGAGAAAGCCTTGTCAATACAGTGCAGAACAAAGCACAAACTACTAACCTCATTTGGCAGACAAGTAAACGGTTGGAGTGGAAACTACATTGAAGAGATTTTGCTAGAATGGACTTGAACAAGGGTGGTGATCAACTTTTCCCAGATCTTCCAACAGAAGGATAAAGAGAAATCCTCTTAGATTAGCTAGAAAGGAAATTAAGCACGAAGAGCAGGGGGCACTGGAAGAGACTCCTTCAGGAGGCTGTGACATCTTCAAAGGATGAATTCTAAGCATAAGTTGGATAAATGTCTGATGGAAGACATCTGGGTACATTTGGTCATCTTCTGTGAAAAAGAAACTGGATTTGATGATTTCCTGAAGTTCCTTATATTACGATACCTACAAAGCCTCAAAAAAATCCTTGGCATTATAAAAACAGTATCATCAAAGTAAGTTATGTTACTAGTTGGTAAACATCCTTTGCGAACAATAGAAGGCAAGCTGACAATACACTCCTATTAGCAATCCACTGTAGACAAACTACACTGACAAATACAAGTTAGTCCCCAGGGTAAGGCTGACATCCTGGTTAACAAAACTTTCCAATACTGGCCTAACTCAGGAATAATGTACAAGCACAAAGTATATAAAGTCTAAGGTGAGCCTTAGACTCCCTCTCCAATCTCTGAAACCCTATCCATATCCATCCTTTCTTTCCCTGCAGGATCCCCAATTAACTCTACACCAATGATCCTAACTTCAACATAATTTTCTTCTTGAAAAAACTTATTTGAGCAGTATGAAGCATGGACATCATGAGATTTCTTGGAAGAATAAGCTAGGGAAGTGCTCGCTCACAGAGAACATGAAAGAGCTTCCTCCTTGCTGCAAGCAAAATGCAAGGAGGCATTTGGATTCTATCATGCTGAGCAGCTCCAAGACCAAATAAAACTCCGCATACTTGTGACATTCATTATTCAACAGCAAACAATAGGTCTTAATAAACTTCTGGCTATTCAAAACAGCTTTTCAATCACCCATACATCTAATTTCACAGACCACACATATGAAAGGGAATCAAGGTTAGCATATTCAGCATGCTCTGTCCTGGTTTCCATCTCAGTGCAACTCAGTTGTGCTGCTTTGCCACAGCCAGACCTGCCACTAAAGCCAGAATAACACACAGACCAGCCCTTTACCAATTAAATTGAGCCCATTTATGCAACACTAAGTTAGCTAAACCATGTGAAAAAAGCCCCCAGGCCACTCAAATCAATACAAAGCACACTTTGGGCTTGTAGTGTTTTAGCTCATTAAGGACTGGTTTAAATTAAACTGTATGAAAGCGTGTCAAAAAAAGGAATTTGCAGAGTTTCCCAATACGGAAACTGTCCTCCCTCTATTCAATGGCGAAGATCCACCATTGAATGAAACACTAAGGTGAGGTCTGTGCAAGGAAGGTTTCACACATCATTCTTAGCTGCTGGTTCTAGAGAGGACAAGAAAACGGGCTGATCTTAAGTTAGACATCCTCTTTCAATCACAGAGGTTTAACAATCAGCTCCCAGTTTCAAACCAATACAATGGGCTTACACAGCCATTATCTTCAATTTAGTAAGTACACTAATTTCCCAAAAGAACAGAAGAGACTTAGGAGAAGGGAAAGACATTATACACCTGGACACTGTGCATGGCCAGTCAGTGGCAGCACTGCCAGCTGAACTCAGGCTTGTAACAGCCCAGTTCCTGCCCGTAGCACAAGCCCGGTCTCTCCACTGAGTCAGTCTGGGAGATTCACAGTCTGTGCTCCCAGGCCTTGCAAACAGACTCTCTGCTCTTCATGCAAGTGAGGACATTAAACAGCCCAAATTATCTGGAAAGAGAAACCTTGTTTGAAAATTTTGTTTCAGGAGATTTTTTTTTTCTTCTATAGATAGCCTGAGTACCATAAAGGCAGAGACCTCCAAAAAACATTGGTTACCACAGACTAGTCACACACATTAACATGTAGCACTTGTATCATGTTATTCCAATGCCTATTCAAATTAAAATCACAGGGAAAAAAAAAAATACAGTCCAGCTCATGGCTAAGGCTTCCTAAAACGTCATATGAACACTTCAACAGATTTTCTCCAGAGGTTTCCCCTGAACGCAGACGAACAAAATGGGTAAGAAACTTCCAAGCGGGCTGCTCTGCACTGCTGCTGGAACCATCTCCTCTTGCTTCTTCTAATGCAGGCCACAACCTCCTGCAGGAAGGAGCTGTGTCACCTTTGTGCCTGCAAACACTACAAGCAGGACAGAAACACCACACTTTGCTGGTGTGTGCAAGGTATCTTCATCTCATAAGCCACCCTGCAAAGAGGCTGGACTGCTATTCTGCCTGCCTACACAGAAAAGCTTGCTTGTGGTGCAGAACTGTGGTTTGCAAACCTGGATTTCGTCATCATCACCCCTGTCTCACAGCCTCAGGAACTGAAGGAGAGAGAAGGGCTTGCTGCCAGCTAAGAGTCAACAGCAGGCTCTTCAGCATTAACTCCTCTTCACTGTCACTCATTCACACGAAATAAAATCCACACGGCTCCTTCACAGGCCAGACTGCAAGCAGTACTAGGTGGGTAACAGGGATCTGCTAGAGACCTTTTCTTCCTTCAAATCTCTAGACCATGCAGTATGTTCAGGAAGGGGGAAATGGCAAGGGCTCTGACCTCCAGTCATTTCCCAAGAGCCCAAAATACTGGAGGCATAATTGCAATTAAATGCTGCTAAGGGCACCAGCTCAGCAGCAACTAAGCCCTTCCCATGGTTCTTAAGTGCATTCACTGGGGATTTAGGAACTGGGTGAACAGACCAAACCCAGCAACTGAATCTTGCCAATACACTTCTCCCTTCTTTTAATACCCTCCTTGAGACCTGGGGGAAAAAGGCATCATTAACCTGGAGAAGCATCTGCATGTGGCATTAGGTAGAGCACCTGCATATACAAGCAAGAGAAAAAACACCTTTTTCCCTGGAGCTAACCCCTGAAAAGGCACCTGCTTTCCCAGCAAACCTTCACACCAGCAGGAACCCAGTTCCTACTCAATTGCTCCCAGTTCAGCAATCCAGACAGATGGTCTCAAACTTGTAATTACACACACAAAACCCACCTGCAGTAGTTTAATCACATTCTCACATCTAAAGGTGCAAGGCTAGCAAGCAAACCACCCAGCCTCTCCTCCACACAACAAGGAATCCTCAACAGGAATTTGCGGAGCAGCCTCCATTCTTCTGGGAGTGACTTACAGCTTCATAGAAACATAAGGCAGAAAATGAAGAGTGTGAAAAATAACCAGGGATTTCCTCTCCACTACAACATCACCTTGCCTGCCAGCCTGCTTCAGTCATGCTGACAGAGGAGGGCTCCCTCCCACTATGTCTGGTATAAGTGTTTTCCTAACACTGGGTCTGTACCTCTCCCTCCAAAGGGAGATGACAGTACTGCACACCAGGCTCTTGTGCTCAGTCACATCACAGCAGGCCAAGGAAGCTCCAAACCAGCCCGGTAAGTGAAGGCTTTGGGCTGCCAGAGTTGTGGTGGGTAGACTGCAAAGGGAGCAACAGCAACATGCCCCAAGAGCCAAGCTACCTAATGCAACCACTGCTGAAGCAATCAGGGGAGAAGAAAAAAGACTTTCTCCACAAGAAGACAGTGGAAAAGAACATCTCTGCTACTGGTTTGGCAAGTATTCTTGTATCTTCATTACAGTTTCTTTTCCATTCAGAGAGCAGAAGGGATGCAGGGTACACTGCAAATACCCTGCACCACTTTCTATCCAAGTCCGACAAGGTCTGAGTTCTGTAGCTTCAGAAGTATCAAGTGGGAAAGAAAATTTATAAAGTCAAGTCAAAGGAAGCAGGACAGAGGTATAGTCTTACCTCCTGTCTAGCCTTGGGTTTTGTTTTTTTTTAAGTTAAGACACCTACTGCTAACACAGTTTGGAGAATGTTGTATCTGAGAGTAAAGGACTATTGCAGGTACCAGTATGAATGACAACAAGCTTCTGCTTGTAAAGGGAGGAAGGAAATCAGGCGAGAACACGTGGTCATCAGGAGCAGTGCAATTGAAAGGGGGTCACAGCTCAGCAGGGTCTACCCTCAGCACAGCCACAAGGTAAGAGCCAGAGAGGAAAGCCATTCTCCCATTCTTCTCTTGGAAGCTCCGCTCAACGTGCTGAGCTTCCAGACCTGTTACACGTTTCACTGGCAACCCAGTGACCAGTTCAGAGGCCAAATAGCATTAAAATTCACTAGCCCATTGCCAAATTTTCCCTGCAGGATTGCCTTCCTACTTTATCTGTGAACTAGGAACTAAATAAAGCTTCCACATTAATGCCTGGTGACTAAAGAACACGGCATCAATATTTAAAGCAATCAAATTCCCTTGACAGAAAGCAACACATTTGTGCCGAGTTTATCGTTCAAGCAGGTAAAAGCCACATGCTTTTGGGTTTAGCCATTATGTTGGTCTGAAAAATGATTACAGATCCTTTTGCATGAAAAGCACTATGGAATTTAAAAAAATTATATTAATCTCATCCTTCCAAAAACATTTTATTTTCTTCTGATCTAGCATCAAAGACTTTCACGATATGTATATCATTAACTATGCCAATCAGAAGAGCAGTGAACCTCCAAACCAACAATTTACAGTATACATAGGGAAAAACATGCTTTAAATATTTTTAAGTCACACCTTGCAAGACAAGGGGAGAAACAGGGGGTTCCTCCTAACAAGCATGACTTCTAGGAAGTTTTATACACATTTTAGTTCTAAAGAAGGCGTTAGATATCAGGCACCAAATAGCATTATCTGCACTGACAGAGTCCATTAAATACTCCAACCAAAATACTCTAAACATATACAGCCTCTACTGAAAGAAGACTCTACATAAGACATAGGACCATCACCACAGTCCAAGACCCACGAGGCCTAGAAAACTACATAAAGACTGATATTCAAGGCTCAACTGTCTGTAGTGGAGACAGATCACTTACTGCTCCTTATCAATAAAAGAGTATCAGAAAATAGGAGATCGGTAGCTTCCCTGGAACAGAACATTTATCTCCCCCTTGCAGATTCCTGTGCATGTGCACAATCTTGCTTTCAGCAGAAAGTTGGAGCTCACTGCATTAAGGAGAAAATGAGCTGTGCAAGTCAAATGAAGAGCCTATGCTTCTTTTCAAGTTTCCTTTTAATCTTTTGATGCCAGATAAAAGGGAAAAATAAGATCCATCTCACAGGTAGGCAACTGTTTCCAAAATGAGCACTGAACTGCAGAGACTCAAAACAGACAGGCACAAAGATGAAAACAATATCCATATGCAGCTTAAGGGTGTCATCCACAAACACTGAACCTGTCAGCAACAAAGAGAAGATGACTGTATGGCAAAGGACCCCTCCAGCCTTACGTGGATTCAACCCCTATCTCCCGTCCTGCCAAGCCTCACCCCTCAATTTGGAGGAGCAGGATGCACCTCAGATTCTTATAAGAATCTGGACCCTAATGCAAGACCCAGGACAGCCAAGAATCTGCCAATGGGCTCTTCCAAACATCTCATTCTCAGCTCTTTTATTTGCTACAGAACAGTACCCCTTTCAAATAGGGTGCATGAGTGATCACCCAGCAGTGACCCAAGCAAATGTTCTGCACAAGGACACCCCCTCATGACTGAAGCCTTAACTCCAAATCACAGCCCAGCCTGTAATGTTGGTTAGTCAGCTGCTCTCCTCAGAGACATTTATACCTATAATGATTCTATTAAAGTCAAATGAGATTCTAAATTTCCTCCAAAATAACCAAGAGTAGGAGACAGTGTATCAAAACAAGCATTGTCTGGAAGCAGAGGGAACATCCTTCTCACACTACTGATCTGGGAAGGGCAACGGAAACAGCAAGGACAAGAGAAGTAAAAAAAACTGATTTAAAACAGCATTATCTGTCTATCATCAAGCTACATTATTTTAAAGAACATAGCCAGCAAAGACAGTGATCTCTTTACCCTATATTATTTGCACCAATAACAGACTTTTAGGGGCAGAAGGGGCTCATTAGGCCTGAGATAATCCGATATCCTACATAATACAGTTCATGAAATCCCAACCAGTTCCTCCTGCACCAATATTTTCTGTGAATAAAGCGTTTCTTCTGGAACAGCAAGCGTTAGGGATTGATCTGATTAAAGATTTTCAAATCAAATAAAGGACAAAGATCAGAACTAAAGATTCTGACTAACATTTTTTTGTTACAGATATAACCATTGCAAACACCACAGTAAAATGCACAAAGACACAAGCATTTTTCTCATTTGCCAAAGGACCCTGCGACCCCAAGATTCACATGCAATAATCTTCAAGTTCCTGAATTGTACAGGCACCTACATACTTTCTAGTAAGGATCTCTAGTGAGGATCTCTAGAGAGCAAAGTTAAGCCCATAGGCAAGAGCTTTTATAGCTCCCTAAACAGTAATCTGAGTTCTACAGAGCCCAGAGATCCCAGCTGGGAAACTGGTGTGCTCCAGCCAGACTGCAACCAACCAGAGAACTTGGGTTGCTTTCCTATCAACAGTACAAAAAACAGTAACAGCCCAAGAAGTTTTTCCATCATCTATTGTATAAAAAGCTTTACACAAAACAGCACCTTTCGACGATGCTGCATTCATACAAAGGGCACAGTAACTGCCACAGAAGCCAAAAATTGACACAAATTCACATTTAACTAACTGTAAGAAATTAGCATGTTAAGAGAACTAACATGTTTTTACTTTAAAACCACCAAAACTATCACATGGAAATAGAGATTCTAAAGCGGAAAATTCTAAGTTTCAATCACATACTCTGACTTCTCTAGCAAGAGAGGAAACAAAAATAGTTACCTTTCCAATTACCTATTATTAAACATTAGCCTCAAAGAAACATCTCCCAGGAAGAAAAAAAAAATCCATAAGAAACAAAATTAAAATGCAAATTAATCCTTATTAACATGCCCACAAGTTAACACAGGCATAGATGTTATTACAAGTATTTCAAGAGTTAAAACTAAAAAAAAGAAAAAAAAAGAAAAAGAGATCTTTCCAACACTAGCTGTGGTGTACATCCAAAACTACCTCCTATCTCCAGGGAGCCTGCGCATGGGCAAGCTTTAAGCAGTACATTGCAGCAGGTGGGGTCAGTTTGAGTTTGCCTGACTTTAATGGCAGCAGGATCTGGCTGTTAATTAAGTACCCGATTTCCCATTGTCCCAACCCTACCACACCTTTCCTGATTAAAATACGCAGCTTTTAGAGCATTTTTGTTTTAGTTGCTGCTCAGCCAAGTCTGGCTACAGAGCTGTTTTCTGACATGCATTCCCTTATCAGAACTGCTTTTCTCACTTATCACAAGTGCCCTTCTGATCCCCAGAAAGCAACCCCCAATGACACATTTAATTTCCATCCTCCAGCTTGAAGATGCCAGTCACCCACAACTGCTGATAGCCATGATATAAACAGAAGGAAGATAAACAGGCTTAAGTCATCTCCTTGACCTCCCAGAAGTTTTTCCTGGCTCATCTCCCACTCTGATGAACGCCATCTCATCAAAGCCCTGCCCTCAGCATCTTCTCTTTGCCTGTGCTTACCTAACCCCAATTAAGAGGCACACCAGAACCTGTCCTCCTGCTCTGTTCCTCTCAGTTGATTGCCACATGACAGTCAGCACTGGAAAGCAGAGTCTATCTCACCCTCATCTTTCCCCACAGACCCACCTTTCCTCAGATCAGCAGCTCCCTTCTCATGCACACCTGCTCAGAGGCCTTTATTTGGACCTTCTGAACTGCCAGCATTACTCCATCTGCACAACGGCCACTTACACAGCTCCCTGTGCATAAATATATCCAAAGCAGAGCCTTTGCTCAGCAGTGTCTGAGGGCTGCAGCTGCACCAAATGAGCCCCTTTGTCTGGGAGCATGAAAACAGCAGGACCACCCCAGTCACCCCCTCATGACTAGTCCCACAGAATTATATTGATGCGGGAACAACCATCTTAGGATCATCATAAAACACAATCCTGCAAAACAATTGTGATAAATTTGGATTCTAGCTAAAACCAGAAAACATGTAACATGTGGGAATCTGGAGTACCCACACAGAGTATCTAAGGCATATTCCAGCAATTCACCCTGGCCTTCCTCTCTAAATCAACTTTCCCTTCATCTCATTTCCCTCCTTTATGTTAGCCAAAAGGACTGGTGAATCTTTGAGACCCACATGACCTAGGTGACTTCACTAGTATCATGAGAAACCTGCTTTCTACAGACAAAAATGTCAGCAAACCATCCCTCATATGACTTAGTTTTGTATCACAACTACACCTAGAAAAGTAACCAACTCTTCTTCTTAAGCGCTTGTCCAGCTACAGCACAGGCTTCTGCTAGGATTCCCATACACTGCTTTCTCCTGAAAATGACCACCAGAAAACTCTTTGAAAGTTGCTCATAAGACAGTCATCAATTACCATCAGCCCCAGATACCTCAGTGACAATACAGTGAAGGATAAGCAGCTGAGAGAAGACCATGTTAGTAACTAATACTCAATTAAAGCTTCCCCCTGCCCAGGAATTTGAAGGATACTTTTCAAGTTTATTAAGTATCTCATCTTGCAGTATGTCACGCAGACTTAAAATCCAGCCTTTCCCATTCATCCTAACACCTAAAAGAGCAGATACCTCATAAAACCTGTGTGCACTTTCAGCTTTCCATACAACATCCAATCATTGTGAGAAAAATTCTTCCTGGCAGTTCAGCCACGAGCATACAGGAGCAAATCAGTGGCAACCTTCTCTCCGCAGGATACGACACTGCAGTGATCCTCTGCATGTCTCACACTTAAATGAGGAACACAACTATCTTGTCCAGGGTCTTAAAAAAAGACAGGAGTATACACCAGCATCTGCCCAAAGACACGCTGTCCACAGCTCTCTAAAAAGATCTAAGAACATGTGCAGATACACTGTTTATTGAAGAGCAGTGGGATAAGTTGGTGCAACTTATGGGACTGACCCCGTCAGCTATGAGCAAACAGGATTTCCTCCAAAATCCAGGTATGCTTCCTTATTCCAATGTGAAATCTGGAGTAAATTGGGTTCTTCATAGGTCTGGCTCCATCATATAAGTTTGGTGCTTGGTGCACATCAGTAGAAGCCTGTAACATTCAGCTTTAAATATATCCCATTTATTTAAGTTCCCAACAGTCAAACATTAAGCTCTCCTAAACTGTTAAAAGCAGACATTTGTTCCACATCAGTGCACAAGCAGTGATGCCTCCATTTGCAGTAAGATTTCCAATTAGACCCATCATGGCTATGTCACTTGATATTAATCAAATGGAGTCACAACAATACAAGGCAAAAATACTGTCTTTTAATGGAATATAGTTCTCAGAGACACACAAAGAACTAAGATAATTAATTAGCAGGAAGAGCTGGTTTCTAACATTCGATTCACAGTAAATGCAGATATTACTCAAACACTGTAATTTCTAAACACACTGGGGAGAAGCACCAGGTTCTCAACCACCAGCAGACGGACGGACACAAACACTCTTAGCCTGTAAGGTGGTAACACCAGTGTTAACCTTGCAATACTTCAAAGTCCCCAAAGAGACCCTGCCAGCCTTCCCACTCGGGGACACATCCTGCCTGTCTGAGCAGAGCCAGCCTCAAGACTGGTATGGCAAGATGGGGCTCTACCACCTAATTTCTTACTGTTTCCACAAACTTCTCTCAAAAGAGAACTACCTTTGGAGATGAAAAAGCATTACTAAGCATGAAAATTTTCTCTCTCACACTTAATTCAGGGTCCAATCCTACACACTCTTTCCTCTGGCTAAAATCCCAGCCACACTATAAAAAATTATCTTGCTTTCCACGCTCCGATAACTGGGACTCTTTGCTCTCATTCTTGAATACTCAAATGTTGCTTTGTTTTTAAGTTTCATATTTGGCACAAAAGCAATATCAAATGAGGAACATAGCAGGTTTTGTCTAGTTAAAAAAAGAGAGATCTGATCTAGGAGGAAAGTAATGAACAATTTATGGGAGTTAACATTCACTTGGAGAAAATCAGAGACTGCATGTCTCCAGTGTGTTCCACACCTTCCCTCCTGCATTTAATGACATGGCCACAGAGCAGATGACACATGGGATACAAATACATGAGATTTATACAAACTCACACAGAGCACAGTCCAGACACCAGAAGCCTGGAGCTCTGAGCGAGACAAGCAGCAGGATAAATCCAACTGTGCTGAGCCTCATCTAGATTGTCACTGGTATCTTGGGTGGCTCATCTTGCAGTGAGCTCACCTATCTTTAAGACAAACCTAAACTGCTACACTGTCATCACTGGCATCCCAAAAGCACTTATATGTGAGTCAATTCACGCAGACACTTCTGACACTGGGACACTTAGTACTTATGTACTAATAACTTGTGTTAGAAAACCAAGTAAGAAATAAGTGTTAAGGCCTTGACTGTAAACAATAATACAGTGGATGGAATCAGATGAGCCCTTGAAGACCCTTCCAACCAAATCACACTGTGATTGTATAAACTGATGCTCCATCATACAGGAATTCTTACCTTTCGTTTTCCAAATATAATTACTGCCACAGGAGGGCTGCCAGAGCCAGAATCACATATCAGAAACGGACAATATCCCTCCACCAGATGGGATAGCCTAGTGGGCTGGTTCTCCAAAAACTAACACAGCTGCATTTAATACTAAGGACACATTAGGTAGTTAAAAAAAAATGTGCCAGGATGAAAGAAATGTGTCTTTTTTACTATATAACAGGTATTTCTCAGCCTGATCTAAGGAAGGTAATTATATTGTTCATCATTCATATATTCTTCCGCCTCCCCATAATTTCCAAGTTATTTAACTGATTTCAACAAACTTCAACCAAATGTGATAGAGAAAATAGAGATCCCAAAGATATTATGCTTTTCCAAATATAGTAATCAAATAAAAGAGGTTCCATTAAGCAAAAGACTTCATCATGATGAAAACCACAGCATTAGACACCAGAAAATCTACATAAAGCCAAAGGAAATGAGGCTTCATAGAACTTCCCTACTTACAGAGAAGTTAATGATTTAATAAAAAATAGACAGAGTCAAGGGCAACTAGATCCCACTGCCAGTGGGATTGTCACTAAGTGATGTTTCATGCTGAAGTTCAAAGAGTAAGACAAGAAAAGCTTTCAAGAAAACTTCAAGGAATAGTCCCACAAAGAAGACATGGAGGAGTGCATGTACTTTTAGCTGAGAAACTAACAGGCAGGTAAAGCTGGTGTTGGTGTGGGACACGAGGGGCTGCTTAATATTTCTTTCAGCATCATGAGAACAGAAGTCCAGTGAACCATTTAGAGTCTCTTCTCGTATCACTAAGATTTCCAAAAGTCAAAATGCCAGTAAACCACTGCAATCACTTTCCAGTTCAGGCAACCCTCAGGCAGGAGACAGCACATCAGGGAAAGGAAGGATTCTTCCCTAGTCACCCTGCTGCCTACTAAATTCAAGGGGAGCTAGATCACACATGTATTTGAGCTAATTCTATCTACCCAGAGATAACAGGCACGGGATCCTCAGGCACAGCAGGAATAATCTCTGTAAGTCACTTTGGGATTTCCAAGGACCAAAACCAGTACACCTTGTAAAGTATTTGTGTTTCTTCAAAGAGTTAGAGAAGTTTCAGGCAGTGTCATACCTGTTCTACCATACAAAGGGCTGAAGTGAACTTACCCTATCACTGTGCATAATCCCACTATTCTATAGTATATAAAAACTATTAAATCTTCACAAGATCTATCCTAAAACCAAACAGATGTCTTGTCCTTATCTATTCCTCTCCAAGTTTTCCAGATCCTCGATGTTCTGGCTGCAGGCAACTTTCATCTCACATCCAGCCTAAATTTACTCACAGGCAGTTTATACCCATTTGTTCTTGCACTAACCTTGCCCTTTAGCTCTAATAGTTCTTTCCCCTCCCTGATGTGCACCCCTCTGATGTATTTATAGACAGCAGTCCTATTCCCTCTCAGCCTTCATACTGTAAACTAAACAAGAAAAAACTTTTAATCTCCTCTCTGGTCAGTGAGGCTCTCCAATCCCCTAACCACCACACTAGCCCTTCCCTGCACCTGTTCCAGCTTGAATTCCTTCCTTGCGGACAGGCAACTAGAACTGTACGACACATGCCACAGAAGGGTCCAACAAGGCACTGTACAATAGCATTAGTACACCCTTATCCCCACTGAAATAAATCCCCAATAATCTGTCTTTTCCACCGATGCATCAGCTGTGACCCTCAGCCTGCAGCCAAGTAACAGACCCAAGCTTTCCCAAGAGCTGATGAACGGTGTTAGAACCTCTGAATAAACCCCCAGTGACAAGCACTGAAGTGCTGCAATTGAAACACTACACCAGCATTAAAGGCATAGCTTTATCCTCTCAATTTAGTAACCACAATGGTTCAGGCTGTGGTGTGTTGACCAGACTCTCGGTCCCAGCCGAGAGCGTGTTTGGCCTTGCCAAGGCTGAGGTGGCCACACTACCAGGCACTTATGGGAAAACATTTCCAAAGAAAAAAATAGCCATAAACAACACTCTTGCCCTGAACCAGTTCCAGCACTAAAATCCTATGGGAATGTAAGATAAATTTGGTCAGAAAGCTAAATCACAGGCTCAGATCTCTACCAGACAGAAGGATATGTGAGGGATACATAAAATTTTTATCCCATTTTTCTTGTCATCTCTCACAATCTGCTACCAGCCACCAAGAAACAGGATACCAAGTTAGACCCACAGAAACAAACTTCTCTTTTATTTATTTCAATAATGGGTCTCCACTCTTCACACTCTCTTGCAGTCCTATAGGTTCTCACCATTTATATTCGATTTTGTAATACCTTAGGAAACAACTGAAAGATACTTTTGTCTGAAACACTCCAGATCACAAACGCTGTTTTATCCAACCAGCAGCACATCCACATTGTATATAAAACACTAAGTATCACTACTCCACTACAGCTCTTCCCATCCCCAGCTAGAACAGGACAACCCTTCCTGCTATAACCACTAACTATTACCTTATAAGTGTTAAGAAAAAGCCACAGGAAAGCTACAGTAGTCCATTTTTTCCTGTCCTAAAAAAGGAGGACTGAAGTTAGTATTAAATTTGATCTAGTCCAGCTGCTACAGATCTCCTTTTCTTCACTGCATCCTCTACTGCGCTCTCCCTTCTGCTGATACCAAAGAGATAAGAGCTGCACCATAATCTGATCAAATTACCACACAGAGTGGTAAATGCTGGAAAAGGAGTCATAGCTATTAAAACTGAAAAAAAAAAAAAAAAAGGATGATCAGCTGGCCTGGGAATTAACAACATCAATGCCTAGAGGAAATGCATAATCAGAGCCAAAACTCCGCTCTTTCATAAGTTTAAGGCAGGAAAAAACACCAATTAGGAGCATGCCAGCACAGGAGCCTAAAAATCGAAGACAGGGCACACTCTGCAAATGCAGTTCAGTTGTTAGCCCTTTCTAAAATAGCTCTTCTCCCCACATGTCAAGAGGACAAGTCAGAGGAGGTTTTTGCCAAGACACCTTTTGAAATATAGGCATATGCAAGGAATAGATTCTACTCACAATCCACATCTCAAGGCCCCTCTTCTTCCATAGTCCATTTCTCACCTTTTGGGCATCAACACTAATTCATTTTTATTAGCAATTACAGCTTCATGGTAAAGAGGTTTCAGGGATGAAACTGCTACATTAATGTATATATTACTGATCCTCATGTATCCCTCAGCATTCCAAAATTCACCAGCTAATAACAGCTGTTTGGAAACCCTTTACAAATCTCTCATTTTCTTCCCCAGATGGTGAAGTCTTTCTTCCCTTGTGCATTAAATACTCAAACATGCTTACCAAATTATCATATCAACTCATAACCATGCATGATAATTATTGCTTAAATCGGGATTTCTTCCACCGAATTTCAACCAAAATAAACATAGTATAGAGAACAAATGTATGCTTATAGTGAACAACATTCATCAGCTTAAGTAACTCTAATAGATGCCACTTTAAACTAAGCCTGCACCATCTGTTCTACCCCTCAATTAGAGAAGTTGAAAAAAAAATTATTCAATACACAGTTTAAGAAAGCCAGCTAATTTATGTATGTTTTATTTCTCTTCAGCTCAGTGAAGCATGCTCTTGTAATGCTTGATATGCAGACACAGTTTAGAATGGAAGGCTGCTTTCTCTAACACTATTAGGAGTTTTGTCAAGGGAAATAAGATTTCCCTGCAATGTTTCACCATATAAAAAAAAAATTCCCTGTAACATCTCACCATACATTTTATTTTAAAGAGTGTGAGGTCTCTAAGTAACAAAATCAACTAGGAGCTAACGAAATCAAATCTGCAGTCCTGCACACACGAATGCAAACAAACCTCAGGACATAGCCATGCACAGCTCTCATCCTGACAGAGTGGCTCTACCAGCACAGCCAGGAGGCCTTCAAAAGTGGAAGGGTCCTCAGCCACCTAGGTCTGTCAACCATGTCTGTTCCTAACTCTCCTTTCATGGGCAAAGCCCAGTTCTGTGAGCTGCTGGGCACAGAACCCTACACAGACCGAGCTGCTCTAGGGCAAAGGGATCATCCCATGCAGGGGCAAGATACTCTCCTTGGCAAGCAGTGCCAAAAAAAAAAAAAAAATCACTACCTGCCAAAGCACTGGAGAAAACCTAAAGTTTCATGCAGTTCCCTACTGCAAACCTCCACCTAGTTTCACTTCAAACTGGCCTCTCCCTACCACTTTGCAAAATGAGAAAACATTGAGTAGAAACTATATTCAATTTGATGGACTCTGACCTTCTTGAAGGCTCTTGTCACCTCCAAAACTCTGAGTTCACTCTTGGGTGTTGCTAGTAAAAAACAAACCAGCAACACCAAGGGCTACTTCCGGCATAAACCTCAGTTCCAACAGCACAGACCACACATCACAGTGAAGAGAAAGGTGCAAGAGACCTCATCCCCAATGCTAGATGGAGAAGATTGTACCATACTCCCCTGTTGAGGAGAGCAGGCAAGAGAAGGTGACTGCCAAACAACCTCAGCTCACCTCTATGAATATCAAGCTGGTAGAAAACTACTTTAAGATCCGAGACATATTCCTTTACACCACACCTCAAAATGAAACATCATGGGCACATCATAGTCTGGGTACAGAGAAAGGCAAAACAGCCACAGATGAGTCAGGAGATCCTGCATACTTAAACATCAGCATTACTAAACACTGCCACAAGCAGCTCAAAGTGAATTGTTCACCAAGTTGATTTCAGCTCTCTCCCCTCGCTATAGGATTGTGAAATTGAGAGGACATGGTGCAGCCCCTGATACTGCTGTGCTGTTTTGCTTCATGTCTTAAGACAGCTCAGAGCAGGCCTTAGTTATAGCTCAGGGATTCAAAGCTCTGCAAAATAGTCCTCTCTTTTTTGCTTAATAGGGGAATAAGTGGAGTCTACCAGAACCACCATCCTGAAACAGCACAGACTGAGCAAACAAAGCACATGAAGAAATGAACAGAGGCAGGACTCCTCGTTGTTCTACAACAATCTGGCTAATACACCCCACAACTCCTAGTGCCCATGCAGACACAGGCTGTTTGTTCTAAGTATCTGAGCTCCAGAGTAGAGTAAGAGCTCTCAAAGAGAATTCATCTTTTCACTCTGCACCCTTCTGTCATCTTCCACCTTCCTATAAGGACTGCTGGGAAAACACAGACCAGGCAATGCCTGTTGGGTTCAGTTCAAACACGCTCCTGGTAAGCACAGATACACAAACGGCCTCACACTGGACCTCAGCACCTTGCTTCATATAACCACTTGAAAAGTATCCTCAACTATCCAAGGGCCTTCAGCTGCCTGTTATGAAGCAGGGGTCAGTGACCAGGTCACAAGGCCATTTGTTTAAAGAGTTTCAGAGTTCTGAGTGCTATCAGAACTTTGTTAGGTTTGTTTCACACATGATGCTTTTATAGATTTGGACAGCATCAAGGAAAAGCATCTCTTCCTCCTCTACCATTGCTCTTTTGCTGCATCACTTCAAAGAGAAGATTGTATTGTCTCCAGTGTTGAGGTCAAGAACTTCATAGAATAGTATCTGGTTAAAATAGCAACAATGTACAAAAACTACCAAAGCCTAAAAACGTCTATGACAGTCATGACTTGGATAGGTCAAACTTGCCAATGAGGGAGACAGCTTGAGCTCTCCCTCTAAATGCATAGTAATTTCGCCATCAATTGAGGCTCCTTTTAATCCGAACTGAACGAGATTGCCTAAGAGATTCCACTTCTCTTTGGTGAACATTTTCACTGATGTTTCCCCAGTGACAACACATAAATGCAAGTGTTTAGCTAGAAGAGTCCTAGACAGGTAGGAGCCATGAATCAACTGGATGCTCTCCTGAGATAATGGGTCTGTTTTCCAAATTCAGTCAAAGTCTGAGAGCACACATTTTATCTCTGAAGTGTTAGGAAATTTCAGATCATGCAGATGATCTCAATCTTCATTTTAAACTGATAGTTTTTCAAACGAAGGGAGTGAGGTGAGCAGAGAAACAGACTGCAAATATAATGTCTTTTTCAGCCATGACCAAACAACTGCAATTTAGCTCGCCAGATGGCTATTCTAGGGCAGTGATGCCTGGCCTTTCACTCCCGGGGTTGTTACATTAATCCATGAACTGTATCAGGTGACACCAGCTACCCTGTTCTCCCACACAGAGGGCAGAGCTTCTGAACCCCCACACCACAAGCAGTCAGGAAGAAAGGCAACAGTAACACAGATGCAGGCACTAAAAGAAGAGATTGGAATATTAGGATGCACTAACCCTTGGTTGGATCCTGAAGCAGACCTCACTGCATCACCAACCTGCAGACAGTCAGCTTGCCCCACTCAAAGGTTTCACATCCTCCAATTATACTCATTCACTGAGAAAACACCCTCCAGACATTTGAGACATGCCACTGTTATGCTTACTAAAACTTATTAAACACAGCAAATGCTATCTATAGAACACACACATTAACGAACAGCCAGCTCAGCAGCATGAGTTCTGGAATGGAGTCAGTGCATTACAGAAGTGCCACCACTTTGTTATTGAAGAATGAACATTTCAAGCGTGTAGCTTAGCAGACAGAAAACTGGGAAGGTAGGTGGGAGACACACAGAACAGGTTATCCTTAAAGAAATTCTACAAGCTAAGTGTGATGCTGGAAGTGCAAAGTACTGGATAGCTCTGCCATCCACATCCCTTCATAAAACCCATGCACATTTTGTAACAATTTCACATTTACTGTGCCTCTGTTACCTTTCCACTGAGAAACATGGAAGTCTAAGAGAAATCCAGCTAACAATAAAAGAGGGAATAAGAACATAAAATGCTCTCAGAAAAATATACGTACACTACTTTGCTAATGACAGCAAACTAAGATTTCTTCATGTGCTCAGCCAGAATGGATCCCCTATTGAGATTGTATTGGCCTTGCAAGTCTGTTGCTTTGGGGGTTATTGGGGGGTTATACGGGGGCCTGTTTGGGTTATTTTTGTTCCCACATAACAAACAGCTTCTACCACAGCTGCTTATTGACAGAAGCAAAAAAAATGCAGTTGTGCTGAACACATTGACCAATACACTGCAAACTCACAATCATTTATCAATCAAAATTTCTGTTAAAAATAGTCTAAATTGATCTGAAGATGTTAATCTCCAGAGCACTTGCAAACTATCAACTAGTCTCTCCTTCACTTCCACAGGAACGAACTCTAGTACAACTCTCATTAATTGGCTTCAGGCTCAGCTCTCTAGGAAGTTTAACTCTCAGATTTTTCTGTACTTATCAGAAAGGAACTCTGTCTCCTATTATACCCCATTCAACAGCTTAAGTACCCTATACTTGTCAGAGTGCCTGACAAGGGACCATGAGAGGGCCATAGCTGAGAACCCCTTCCCACTCCACAGAAGATGGGAGAGGCAGGACTTCCTCACTAAGACCTGAAGGGAGATAAAGCAACTTGGTAGGAATAATGAGATAGTGGAGTTCCATGTCCTACCAATTCATAGTAACACTGTTAAATTCAACAGAACTTATGTGTTTACATACACACTACCTTTCCTGAGCTAAGTGCAGCAGATCAATTGTACTCAAGTGCCCACAAAAAATGGGGGAGGAGGCAGGGGGGAAAAAGTCTAGCAAGACTTAATGACAGTGAAAAATACTGCTGTTTAGAGATGCTTTTTGCAGTTTTATAAACATTTTTAATATTGCAGGAAGTCATCAACATCACTGGGATGTTGACTACTGGGATGATCAAAGCATGGCACCAGCTAACAAAATACACAAAGAAACCAGGATATCACAAAATATGAACACCAAATGTAAATCCATGCATTAAGACCCCATTTACTGAATTCTTACTGCCTTTTGTCCAAGGCAAATACCTTATCGGCTATCAACTACAAAGAAACACATCAAGAAAGGTTGATTCAGCATAATTATCAGTTTACAGAGCAGTATATTAGAAAGTCTAGAGTACAACTTTCAGTTAAATCAAGTAGCACCTGGAATGTGACTACAGTCAGAAGTTTCAATGTCATCTGAAAAATCTTACCTTATAATTGCTGGAATTTACCCAAGAAGTGGCCAGTCCATCAACCATTTTATCCAGCATAGTCTGATCATGTTCAAGATCAGTTGACTTCTGTTTATCTGAGAAGTAATCTATCAATTCCTGGCCAACCTGAAGTCTCTTTCCAACATCCTTCTGCAGCACCTGCGCTAAGCAGTACTCCATACTGGGCTCCATAGTGTCTTAGAAATAAAGCACCAGCAAGAAAGCTAGAGGGCAGTAGGTCCAAAAAATCCCTCTATAAACGTATGCAGGAGGTTGCCTCTTTGTTCGATGAAGGTTACTGAGGGTCTGGGTTTCAAAGATGCAATTCTGAGAATGGCAACAATGCACCATGTGTGTGTGAACAGCAGCTGGCAGGATATTAAAAGTCCAATTTAAATAACTAGTAATAGACGAAGCAACGAGCTGTGCTGTACTGTTGAGTCTGCAATAATTCCCAATTCAGCAGTCCATTCTGAAAGAAATGAAAAAGAACGGTATTATACGTTAAATTAAGACTGGAGGAAAAAAGATTGAAAGCATGTCACAAAATAGGTTATTCATATACAGCTGTGAAGCTGTGATAAGCTGGATACGTGCAGCATTGTTCTATTTTAAAGAATCAGACAAGGTAGGTCAGGACAAAAACCTTTAGTTATTCTTTACAACAGCAGTTACCAATCAGTTCCCTAAAAGCTTTAGCGACAGCAAAACTGGGGCTTAAGTAAGAGCTGATTAGTAATCAGTATCATTCCAACTGCCACCGTCACCATCCACCCACAAAGGTAGAGACAAAATCCTTGGGCAGGTCACCAGGAAAACACATCTGCTTTAAGAAGTGAAAGCAGGAAGAGGTCTGGATCCTGTTTTGACTGTTGGCCTTCAGCGATCGATGCCATCAGCAGGCCGGCAAGGTACAGCACTAACACTGGGTTCCAGGAACGTAAAACAAGCAGTTTTCAAAAACCAGGTGCTCAAGCTGTTTCCAGGCTAAATCCTGTTACATCCCAACTACATGTGCCCAGGAAACAGCACAGGTCTAGCGCAATAGTGTAAACGCAGTTGGATCAACATTGCCCATGGTGTCATGAGAGCCAAGGCCACATACAAGAAAGGCTGGGACAAACTCTGCTGCCACTTGGAGGCACAGGATCATCTGTGAAGTAAGCTTTTGGCTTGTGCGTAAAGAGTGGACACATCTGTGGTTTGGTTATGTTCCCCAACCCTAGAAACTGTCCTGTCCATAGGTGAAACGGACTCAGCTTACAGCTTTTTTTTATTTGTCCTTCCATCTGCAGCCAATGAATCCCTCCAGGCACCCATGGAACAGACCCCAGGCCTGTCCTCCACCCTCCCACAGACCAGGGCTCCCGGCATCATCATACTGCTTCCTGAAGCATTCCTTCTCACAGGTTAGCTATTTTAGGAGGGTGTGATAAAAATCCAGAGTGTCTTTTTGTTTTCTGTCTAATAATATCTGAAGCTAAAAATCTGCCCTACTTTTTCCGCCAGCGTAAGGAAAGCAGGTCAAGCTCAGAGCAAGGGAAGAGGCCATGGAGCAGACACCTGGTTTAATAAACAACTGGAAGGAAGCTGCAGGCACAAGTTCACTAATTGGAAGCACTGGGGCAGCAAATCTAAATACCTTCTGTTTGAGCAAATAAAATCTTCACAAAAGTCTTAATACAGCAAAGTGGATCTGGTAGCATATAAGATGAGGATGAGAACTGTAGCCTGGAAAAAAAAGCACACCTCACACAACAGACAATTTCAGTTCATTAACTCAATTCCATCCTCCTTGGCCAGATTTAGAAACTGCCACATCTTACCAACACTAAACACAGCATCCAGAGGCAGCACAGAAGTTTGTGGTCTTGAGCTTCCCTAACCCTACAAGCGCTGGAAGACACGTCCCAGGTGCCCACACGGCTGCACCTCTTATTCATCGGGCAGAGGAATCCCCAGAGAGCAGGTCCCTCTGTTCCAGCCAGCCAGTTCACATCCCCACAGGCTGTGGGTGCAATCAAAACTGGTTCTGTACATCCAGGGACTCGCCTCAGCCAGCCGCCTGGCAAATCCTACCATCAGCCAGAAGGGATTGTGGGTGCCTGTTGACTAAAAATCCCTCCTCCCCAGCAAAACCTCACCCACAGCAGTGAAGAAGCATTTGCTGTGACTGCACACACAGCACCTAGGGCTTTATGTTAGTGCCAAGACTGCTTACTGCTTGTGGCCACCTGGACCATCTAAGAACACACCAAACTCTCACCATTTTGCTTCAAGACTGATTTGACTTCAAATTCTAAAATTGTCAACAACACCCCAACCAATAACCTCAGATAAACTCTTTTTCTTGCTAAGAGATACTGGTTTCAAACTAAAGGAAAGCCATGCCTTTTGTTATTGCTGAAGCTACAGTTTCTCACTTGTTTCAGCTGAGCACCAACTCTGAAAGCAGTGCTCTCAGCTTTCCTGTCCTCAACCAAAAGTGTTCACGACGTGGCTCCTACTACCCACAGCAGATCAGGCAAAAAACCATGGCTGCTTCAAGCAACTGGAAAAGCACAGCAGAAGTTTTCCTCCAAGTCTCCCTGTCTGCACCTGTGAATATTGGCCCCTGCCCTCTAGCATGGGCTGGTCTTGCTCCTTGCTGCAGGCACTCCAGAATTACACACGGGAGTCTCTAAGCCTCTAACAAAGGGTTTTCACACAGTAGGGCAGCATTTCACTGAATACCTTGCTAGCAGAGAGCTACTGGAGAAGGGGCAGACAAGTGATATTTAGCAGCCACCATGTTCTAGCTGAAACCTTTCAAGTCAGCTGTGTGGTTTGCTTCTGGACTCCAGAAGCTGCACACATGTTCAAATGGGGAATCTTCTGTTAAACTGGATAGAACATGGCAAAGAAAGTCCCCTAACTGCTTTTAAAATGGAAATGTAGAACTTGCTTAAACTTGAAAATTCAGATTACAGAAGGGTGTGAATGACTTAGTTACCCCAGAATAGCCATTTTTTATTAACTTCACACATAGACAAGTCTCAACACATCCAAGAAACCATTAGCTGGTCATCCTGCCATGAGAAAGGAACATTCAAAGTTCCAAGTCTTTCTTCTATGTGGTTTTCATGTAAGAGTTTGTAAGTCTCTGCCTATGGGCACGGTCTTTTAAGCAAACTAATATAATCAAATTTCTCTCCAAGTTCCTAATTTTTTAAATGTGTGCAGGAAGACATAGGATAAAAATTATGGTGTACTGTAGAAGAACAGAATTATGTCATAATTAAGGATCATAGTCTAAAAAAGATCCACTATGCATTACAGCAACACCATCAAACACACATAGGGGAGAAGAGCCAGAAATACCTGTAAATCATGGGGAAAACAGTACTAGTAAGCCAAGAGGAAAGGCTCAAGCTGGGCTTGTATCTACCAGCCAACAGGTGTTTAAGTTGCCTTTTTTTAACTTAAAAAAAAAAAAAAAAAGCTTTTCCACACATGTTAGGAAGTCTGTTGACTCCCCCTCTTCCTCACGAGAGGAAGCGGGAAAAATACCACCTGAGAAAACCAAGACCCTAGCTGACAAAAAATGAACCTCCCAGACAATGAAGCATATGGCTGCTATATCCCATCAAGTTTGATATCAAATGGGCAGATGCTTCCCACACAACAAACTTTGTAAAACAAAGCCACAGTGGTCCACTTCTGCTCCTGCAGAATTTAAATGCCATGGGTTTGGGTAGCCACTGTTACAAGACACAAACAATTCAGGACTAGGATTCTGAGTACAACCTCTTCCCACAGAAATACAGTCAAGCAGAATCCAAAACTAACAACTCAGCCATACAGTTCCTGTGTTTGGAGCTCCTCCAAGTTTTGAGAAGGGTTATAATATAGGCTCCAAAGCAAGAGTTTTCTCTAATCCTCCTCCTAGGCTTGTGGTTTGCACTTGAGGGGGACAGGCTAGGCTACATCTGACATAATGTCAACATGTAGACAGGATAATCCAAGAGGGGAAAAAAAAAAAAAAATCTATTCTCCCCATCATCCCAACTCTGTCACTTTCACTAATAAGCCATCAAAACTATGTGTTTAGTAAAAGCCTCTGTCAATAACACCTAAAGTTTCCATCAAGAGCTAGCCAGCAGAAAGCTGTTAGAGGGGTTTAAGTTTAATGCCAGCTTGGAGCTCAAAATGATGACTTTAAAGGAGAAAGCTGACAAAGACTGAACAGTCCAAAGTTACTCAGCCTAGATACTACCACCACACCACCATAAAAGCTGGTACAATTCACAGCAAAGCCATGGGCTCAGCATGCACAATAAGTCAATTGAAATAGTAATAAGGAAATACTTGTTCCCTAAATGCTGTGGCAAACAGCAAACTGGGTACATAAGCCAGTGAACTTTTTTAAGTGCTTAGGAAAACCTCACTGACCCCAGACTGAGGGAAACCACATCACTGGCAATTCTCAAGCAAGACTATCTTCGGACAACTCTACAGGAAATTTTAAGTCTTCTTCCTCTTGCAATGAGGACAGAAACCTGAAGCATGTAAAGAACACGATACTACTTTCCTGGGGGCTTAACTATACTTGGGAGCTCTTCAACTTTAAATATTATGCCTCTCTCTTTTCTGCTCTAGTCCATAGGTTATCATCTTTGTCATGTTTCACTGCCATCTTCATTTCCCAACAAACCAGTGCAGTCCACAACATCCCTAGCCAACTGCTCCAACACAGCTAATTCAAGACACAAGCTTGTAGAAAGACAAAATATTGCTGCCATTCATGACCACTGCAGGCAAGAGCCAGCGCCACTCAATAACCAGGCCTCCCCAGTCACCTTCATTCATGAAGGTACTTCTGTACCTACTTTCAGACAGTAAGCCAAACTTACAAACGCGTGTAAAAATGACATTTCTTTGGTGTCTATTTGGTTTTTTTGTATGGGGATAGCTGTAGCCCAGCAACTGTAGAAAGAACACAGCAACACAGTTGTGCCAACAAGCCTCCTTCTTCCCAGGTCTTGGGACCTAACTGCATGCAAACTTCAGTTTAAAATTAGTTCAAGGTACATTAGACAGGTATTTCCTTGAGCCTTGACTTTCCACAACAAAAAGCTCCTCTCTTCCTTCAAGAGACCTCCACCCTAGTCAAATGCAGCAATTTTTCAAGTATAAAAAGCTACCAGGCATCATGGCTGCAGTAGTTCACTGCTACTGGAAGGTGGGCAGTGCAAATACTTAACTGTTGGGTTTGACAACCAGGCCCCAAAGTGCAGAGCAATTAGAACAGCACCCAGAAATCACTGTCTGCAAAGATGAGATGGAGACCTCATCAGCAAGGCAGTGTCAAACTGCAGCTCTGCAAAAAGGCTGGAAACTCTTAGCCCTTTGTCCACTCGTTCTCCTCTATTTTTGCTTCAACCAGTAAAGCTATCCCCCTGCCCAGAGGGGATCTGGTATCAGGCCTGTACAAAGCACGACACTCACTAAGCACTCAAATCCACTCTTCCCTCCACGGGCAAGTAGCAGTGGACAAAGCAGCTGTACCGACAGTGTCCAAGCTCAAAGCATTCTTAGTTGTTCAAACCCTCCGAGAGAACGAGGTGGCAAGTAAAACATCAAGTGTCCTACTTGAAGAAGAAAGCAACCTTTTTCTGGAACCAAAGGCAGTTTGCAGGAGACAACCACCCAGCAAGTGACAGGTGGGCTCTCCCTTTTGTTCACCTATCTCCATAAGTAGGCAATAATGTTTCTTTAGTGCCTGGAATATTGCTCAATCACCCTGATTGTTTTAAATCAGTAATTAGTGTTGCCTTGTAGTTGAGCCTCCCCTTAATCCAAAGATGATATCTTAGATTTCCAGCCTGACAACTCATGCTTTTCTAATTAGCTGACGGGACACCCCGTGGTGCTTTTCTCAATGTGCTAAGTGCTTCAGACTGCACTTTGTGCAGAGACTCCTTCCACACCCCCTATACAGTAACTTCAACTGTCTTCAGACAGAGTAGCCACCACACCTCTGGTACTCACCAGGATAACCTTGCTGACAAGCAAAGTACTGCCCATATGGATACAGCTTCCCTGATGGAAGTGTAATCAGGTCTCCAGTGGAGGGTTTCTTCCTCGTAACACTAAGGCAGCATTTGTGAACCACCTACCACTGCGGGCAGTTCACTCTCAGAAGGACCAGAAGGTGGCTTCGTAGGACTCCGCTAAATATCAGCTGCTCTTCATATTTGCTTGAAGTCTATTAAGGGGTTCATGTTTTAAGTACAGGCAAGAACCAATTACACCAGGACAACAACTTCACCGCCATGAGGAAACCAGAGGCAGATTTCTAGAGTGAAGATGGCTGAAAGATTTCCAGGTCTTAAGCTAACTAAGGCCTTCTAGCTCCCATACAATCCTTCTAGGACAGATGCTAGCCGTGAAAGTTGCATTACCCAACCCTGGGTAAGATGAGAGATAAGCTTCAGATAACTGGAATTCTTATGCCTCCACTGAAGGTTTGCATTGCTGCCTCAGTAACTGAACACCTCATACAGAGCTACCGATTTCAGCAAGGCATCAATCTTCAAAAAAAATCTCAACCGTAATGAAGCTGCAGCAAATCAAAGCAACTTGCAGGTCACCTCAATGTGACCCCAATACCCTACACTAATGGAACCACTTTGCAGAGTGGGAATAACCCTTCAAGACTAGGGCAGAAAATTAGATGAGCTTTAACATCCTTTGTTTTTCTAATACAACCCCTCTCTGAAATTAGTTTGGTTTTAACTCTGTCTTAGATCAAGGACAAGTCTACAATGAGATTTCAAGGTCTCCTTCCTTCCTAACAGTTTGAGCACCGAGATGCAGATCAAAATCCTATAATGTTAGGACCTGCTCTGCATGACTCCCTCTTGTAGGCATCTCAGTTCATGGCTCCAAGGTATCACACTACAAGCAATTTATTAGGGATCTAAGATACTGGACCATAAGACCGGTCGGGGGTTGGAGAAGAACCAACCCTATCCTCACAGCAGATGTGAATAGTACCCAGTTCGTGGGTTTGTGCATACAAAAATATTCTTACTCTCCCTCCTTCTAGACATCTAACCTTACTTTAGAGCCTGCAGACTCCAGCTCTGACACCTGTGGGACCCTGGCCAGCAAACCAAAGAGCACTGGCTCTCTGTGACTTCCAGCTCTACCTTGCAAAGTGTCAGAGCCAAGGGTGCACAAGGTCCCCAGAGGGGCTGTGGCGATACATTCCACAAGTATGATAGTGGCATCCAGCCCCCTTCATGTGGCTATTATGAATGCAAGACAAAACTTGTCACAGTCATGTCCTAACCCTCTCCTCCACACTCCAGTAACAACATAAGATCATCTGGAAAAACATGGGAAAAGGAAAAGAGCCTTTCACCTGTAGCTTTCATGCAAGTATGCTTAGCAAGGTTTGGAAGTAGAATGCTACTGAGAATTAGAGCAGGGTGGCCCATTACTTGCCAGACTGCTAACAGGGCAAGTGGCTTCACAGCACCTATCTCAATCTTGTAATCTCTATTTGTATTGCAAGAGATGAAGTCCATACTCAACTAATCCTCCAGGACCTTATTATCCCTACTGATGCATAATGGCTAGCAACGCAGAAGAAGGTAAGTTTTTGTGTACCAAGTCCCAGCCAGAACTGCCCTGGAAGGAAGTACTTGAGAGACAAGTGCAAGTAGTAAAATGACAGCTTGGAATGGAAAAACAATACACAAGATCATACCTTGGGTACAAGCCCTCAAGGGCACCTTTCAGTAAGATTTCTTCTCTCTGCACCCCACATCATTTTCTCACAACGTATGTATTTTAGACAATCTTAAAACATGTGTGACATGGGAGTAAAGAAGAGAAAAAACACACTCCATACAGTCTACATCTCAAATAAGTTCACTGACAGAAGAGCCTCAGGCAGATAAGCAGATACTATAGCCACAGACAATGACTTACACACATACTTGTGACAACAAGTCATGCCAAGATGCTGTTGATGTGAAAAACAATCAGATTCCCAACACTGAACAGGACAGGAACTTGGGCAGGAGCCTATAAGAGACTTGCTGTGGGATGCAACAGCAGCAGTCTCTAAGCCAATAGTTTTGGAAAAAGTTTATTTTCTTCATCTCTCTTCAGGCTTCCCAGCTAATGTCCATCTCTTCCCTGTGACTCTGAACACAAATCTGTCTGCATGGCAAAACAGGGCTCTTCGCCTACCCCTGTTCTCCAGGCTACCAGCTGTCATGGAAACTGTTGGCCAAGGACAGGAGAACTCTCAGCAGCAGCTGGATTTCAACTGCTGACGGGCCAGCAGAACACAAGCACCTCGGACCAATTCTGCTCCAGGGAGGTGAAGGAGGGTTACCCTCTGTGCCCAGGCACAAGCAGATTCTATTCAGCCTGGCATTTGCAACCACATGTAAGCGGTTGGGCAGAGAAACCCCCAACAGAGGCAGCAAAGGATTGCAGAAAGCCACCACTGCATTTAAGATTTATAAACCACGGGTGGAGGGAGCTCAGGACAATGGGGAGCAGAAAGGGATTTTCTTTGCCAATACCATGAATTGGGCTGAACTCTAGTGGCAGTTAAGAGACTGCTGGGTTAAGAAACCACAATTTAACAGGCAAAGAGGCGCATCTGCAATTCCTTCCTTCTTCTCAGCATCACCTTGAAACACAGGTCAGAATTTGACTCCATTTTGATCAGATCTTTCACCAAATCATTGTTCATTCAATTTGGCTTTCTGAAATATCTTGGTATCTAAAGCATCTACAAGCATAAAGAGAGCACCCCAACTTATAGCTGAAATACAGAACAGCTGCACCAGAGACTGGAGTGCTTAGGCAGTTTAGCCTATTATTTTAGTTGGCGGGAAAAACAAATTAGAGATTTTTAAATCTGCCCATTCACTTCCAATAAACTAATGATTGTAATACTTTTCTAACAATTCATTTTGCAGCTCACACTTGGCGTATTGTTTCTAGATGCAGAATGGACATCTTCCTTGCAGAGCCAAAAATGCAGAAATTTGATTAAATGACAGAATAGGAAACCAGATAAACACTAACTATGAATTGCAATCAAATCTCTTGAAGAGCACCTGCAGCCTCTTTTTTTGCCCTCCTCTAACTTGTTGCCCTCCTCTAACTTGAACAGTTACAATTCCACCCAATTTGTTTGGGTTTTATTTTGGGGGTTTGGGGGTTTTTTTTGTGCAAAAGTGCTAGTGCTGCCAAAGGGAGAAGAAAGTGATCTCTCCTGTTTGTGACAGAGACAGACACTAGTGCAGCAGAGAATGCCAAGGAACTTGTGTGTGTTTAGCCCTTCAATATCACACTGTCCAAAAACTCCTAACTAGCTCACATCGGGCATTCAGACAGCTTTGAGGCCCAGTAACAGGTTGGCCCAACAGAGAATGTCAAAAACACTGAGTGAGCTCTAAAGAAACATGCATCACAAACTTCAAAATCTCAGGTTGATGAAAATGAAGAAACTGAGCAAAGAGCAACACGGAGCATACACCATTAAATAGCAGGGTGAAGCTAAGGGCATTCTGCACAAGGCTGCCACAAGCATCAACCCTTCATCAAGGGAAGAAGCCAACCCCCTTTCCTCAGTCGGGCTGTTTGCTTACAATTTACTGAAATCACAGTCTGAAGAAATTAATAGACAAACCCAGTCTATTTTATTCACTCAGCTGAGAGACCTTTCTATACTTGCCAGCATTTTTATTTTTTTAACGTGCTGGCAAGCGCTGTTTGAAGGTGTGCTGTCAGAATCCAGGAGGAAGCTTCAATGACAACTGCCAGCCAAGGAGGCATTAGCAGCAGCCAGCCCGATGCAGAGACACACAAACGAGATCTCCAGGCCTAGTCTAGGCAAGGCCTGAGATAATGAGAGACTCAGAGTGACACATGAGCCTGATCCAAAGTCATCTGAGGCCAGGTTACCCCTAATGGCAGTCCACAAGCTTAAAAGCCACATTACTCTTGCAAAAATCTGCCTGTATGTTGAAATGGGGAGGAGGTTGTTGCTTTATCCACCTGAACATTTCAGTCTCTTTAACACTTCTTAGAACAAAGCATCACCTGCTCCTAACACAAAGGATGGTGAAGGCAAGATCTAGCTCCTCATGTTGTAACTACAGAAGTGGTCAGGCCTGCTGTCAGCTCTCTTTCTCTACCAACCAACAGCTCTGACCAATTTGCCTGATGGACAGGGAAGGATTGACTAACATATGGGAAAAATCAGATAAATCACTTTGGTTTTGCCATTTAAACATCTAATTTTCATAACACCTGAGTTGTAGCTCAGATTTAAGATTCCTACAGAACTTCAAAGTTGACTGGAAGACAAGCTTATTCGATCGCAGGTGATCCCTCCAATTGTCTCTCTAGGGAACATCAAATGAACTGGAGAAACATTTCCATCTCACAAATATGCTGCTGTCTCACTCCCTGCACTGTTTTTTACCAGCCAAGTAAAGCAAGGCCAAAATGTTTAACTTTGTGTCATTTTTCTTCTTGAAACAGAAGCTTCTGAAGCTGTCTGATCAATTTCAAAGACTTCAGAAGAATGTCCTGGGCATCACTGTGGAAAAAAAAAAAAATCCACCTCCACTTACACTGGTAGCATTTTTTTTTTAAAAAAATGAGATAAGTGGACTACGAAATACAGAGAGGATCACCCATGGTGACACAGTCATTACTCTGTCCCTCTCCTAATTTCCAGGCTCCAGTCCCACTAACCGAATGTTCAACAGAGAAAACAACCAAAAGCTGGACTTTGCCTGCCGAGCCCAGAACTGCAGCATAAAGCCTTGCTCCATAGCATACCAAGCTATGCTGCCATGGTAAGGAAGACCCTGAATATGACAGTACTGTGGTTCAATCTTGCACTTGGTGTAGTCGTTTGCTATAGCAAAAGCTCACCACTATTTGAAGTTTTCAAACATATCCAGCTGCAGACCCCTCTCCAGTTGGGAACCTCTTTTAAATTTAGTTCAGTATCCCGCATAGAAGCGAACACTCACATTCCTAATACCTTTGGAAGATCTAATTTGAGAACTAATAGTCTAAATGGTGGATTTGCGTCACCAGGTACCCAACAATAATCCTTTGGTTTGTCTTCAACAGCACCCAGGTGGCACTGAGAGGAGCATGCAGTGGAGATGTAACTGCTCAAAAGATACAGAGGAGCAGTCTGCACTAACGAGCAGCAAAATGGACTCCAACATATTTGCCTGAGATGCTGGCACAAGCACTGGAGTGGAAAGCACATCTCTGCCCCACCAGCTTGGCACATGCTGCTTCTCTTAACCGTTGTCTCCTTTACTAAATGATGACTTATGAAACAAGTCTTTGCAGGACAGGGAGATCTACTGGTCAGGACAACCCTCACACCTGGGAACTCTCTGCCTGACTCCACCACAGGCTTCTCATACAACCTTGAGCTTGTCCCCCTGCCTCAGTTTCCCACCTTTCTCAAGAAGCTGTGCAGGGGGGGGACTGGGAAAGGGGGCGGCTCTTCCCTTCCTCGCAGGCGTCTGAAGACACATACATTGAAAATACCTTAAGTGTAGCCTATACAGGCCTGTATAGACACACTGACAAATAGCTACATTTTATTCACTCAGACCCAGCATCTCTCAACAGCAATTTTGCGAGATTTGCCTAACGATCAAGCCACCTCTTTGCACAGGCACGAACTTCCAGACCTCGCCCAAGGTGCGTTGAAAATTTTGATAGAAATAAACGAAGCAAAGCACCGGGCGGGCACAAAAGGGCCAGCCCAACCCAAGAGCCGAATCCACCCCCAATCCCGAGTCTGTCTGAAAAACAAAGCAGCCCCCAGACGCTACTGCGGCCCGGCCCCGCCGACTGACTGAAGCCGCGCTTCATCCCCCTCCGGCACCAACGGGGACCCCCGGGGGAGGCCTCTGCCCCGCCAGCGACCCAGCACCGCCGCCCCTCCGCCCGCAGGGCTGCTGCCGCTCAGCGCCCACCGGCCCCCGGCCCTTTCCGCAGCAGAGCCCGCCGGGAGCCAGGGCCGCCCGCCCCCACGAGCTCGCTGACCCCCGCCTCCCCGGCCGTTGGGGGGCCCCGGGCAGTCCCCGCCGAGACCGTTATGGACAATCCTCCCCCTTTCCTCTCCTCCAACAACCCGCACCGCCGCCCGACGCGGGGCTGCGCTCCGTGCACGCCGCCGTAGAGCGGGACTGCCCCAACGGCGCCCGCCCCGCCCCGCTCCCCTCACGGCCGCACTCCCCGCCGCGGCCGCCACACAAAGCCCCCAGCCGCGCTTCTCCTCACCCCTTTCCCGCACCCCTCCCCACCCGGCGCGGCGGCAGTGGCGGCCCCCCCCATGCCCAGCGCAGTGCCGGTGGCGGGCGTTACCTGCCGGGGGCGGCGGCGGCGGCGGGGCGGGGGCCGGACGTTGCTCAGTGCCGGCGGCGGCGCCCGCTGCGCTGCATGGCTGCGCCCGCCCCGCTGCCACGGGAAGAATGGGAGCCAGCGCGCATGCGCCAACGCGGCCCCTCCGCGCCGGCGCCGCACCGCCCCGTGCCTCTAGAAGGCTCCCGGGCCGGCAGCGCGCATGCGCGCAGGCACACTCTCCCCCACCACCACCACCTCCGCGCGTACCATAGAGTGCGAGGCGGAGGCCGGAGAGCGTACGCCGCCCGCCGCTCTCTATGGTAAGGTGGGGCTGGGGGAAGCCCCCCGGCACGGCGGCGGTGAGGTCAGTGTGCGCCGTGCGCGTGCGCAAGGGCGTCAACCCCCCCCCCCCCACTACCCGCTCCACAGCGGCCGTTAGGGGCGGGGCCGGTCGCCATGGCGACGCCGCGCGCGCGGCGGGAGCCGTTAGGGCTGAGAGAGCCCCGGCGGGCGGCTCGTCCTGAGGAGGCGGCAGGAGAGGCAGTTTCCAGGCGTAGCGGGAGCAAGGGGAGGCTCCAAGCCCGGTCCCGATCGATTCGGGCAGGGCAGTGCTCCCGGCCAGCGGGCCCAGCTTGTGACAGGCTTAAATGTGCTGAGAGGAATTCCAGATACTGGGCAGGAAGACCTCAGGGGCCGAGTGCTGCCGCGTGGAAAGAGGCCTCAGACTGTGCATTGGCCCCCCTACACCCTTTTAACGATTCCCTATTGTGGGAAACAGTGTTTTGTGCAGCCCTAGTTTAAAAAAACCTATATTTAAAAGCAATGAATTCTAAATAGAATGAGCTGCAGCACTGCTATCGTACAACTAACAGCAGTGAAAACAGGAAACAAACTCCCTCTGTACAGCCTCCTAAACATGACATCTCTGACCATCTTCTTCCCTGGGTTTATGGCTGCTTCTCTTATGTTGGTTGCATGGAATTTTCATTTCACCTCAGAACAGCCCCTGCTGTCCTCATCCTCTGCACTGCAGAAAGCAGTCAACCTCCATAAGGTAGTGTAACATTGCAGCTTCCAACAAGCATGTAGTCTGAGACATCAAAACAGTTCACGGGGAAATACTCTTTGTGGAAAATATGGTTCCTTTCCAGACATATCTCCTTGAAATAATAATACCCTTTCTCCATGGCTCGTGGTTTTGGCACAGGAACAGCTTTTGCCAAGAAGCCTAAATTAGCTAATTTGTCTTTTTCCCCACCACCAGAACACTACATAACTGCTGGTTTGCATGAAGGAATCAAGATAAATTGAACATAAAAAGTGGAACAGGCTGCACAGATGTCAAGAGAAAGACACGGATATTAGTGCTTAAAGGGATGCCAGCTCTATGTAAACCGAACAGGTGACTACAAACCAGCTTTAGTTATTACCTCAGTTCTCACCCCCCAGGCAGGAGCTAATCTCCTGAGAGCTCTAACTAGCTAAGTACTACCCACAGGAGAGACACAAGAGCTCCAGTTCACCCACTGTGGGTTTCCAGGTCCCACACAACTACCCATCTGCACTCGGGGAAGGGCCAGCCCCTGCGCTGGGTGGTCTCCCTCCCCAGCAGGGAAGTTCTGCAACCAGGACTCCAGTTGTTTGCCCTTCTCTTGTTTTGCAGCCTCCTAACAGCAGCTGACGACAAGGTAAGCACATCAGTAAAGCACAGATCATTCCAGTTTAGCTGAATCTGCTAGAACTTCAGGCAAAGTTTTCTTGGAGACTCTAGATAGTTCCCTCTCTGCTACCTAAAATACCACCACATTCCATTTTGAGCAAGAAAATGAGATAAAAATTGATCAAATAGTACTAAGCTGAATTATGATAACCAATATTTCATTTAGCTTCAGTAAGAAATCAATAATGGTATATCTTGCATTTGCTGTGAATTCATTCTCTTTAGTGCTACAATAAAGAGGCATTTACCTTAGAAATCTCTCAGTACTGCCTTCTGATATAATTGGGTGTTTTGTCCTTTTTTTCCATAGATTCTTTCTTCTGGCAATTTTAGGGTCACTATTCAGCAATCTTAAGCTTCATACAGAAACGCCAAGAGACGCAGATGTCTTGGTTTTTAGGTACTTTTTTCCCCCTTCCTAGATAAAACTTGCACAGAACATGTGATTTTTTTTCTCTTTCGTTTTAAGACTTCCATGTGAAACTTCAAAGTTTCTTCACATCTGTGAAATTAACAGATAGACTGCAGACACAGTCTGTGTTTTCTTTGCATTTTTATTATAAAACAGAGTCTCTGCACAGAAATACATTTCTCTGTCATTTAATAAGTTCTATCTAGTGTTTTGGGTTTTTTCCTCTTATTACATGACCATTTCCTTGGCTCCCTGCAGAGACTTTTAGCACAATTAATACCTGTATTTTTAAGATAGCCAAATCGTTCCATGGGCAGCAGCACTAACGATGCCTGGTTTCCTACAGACCCATGTTCTTTGTCCCTCTAATCCGCCCTGCTCTTGCAGCAGCCCTACCTTCCTTTGTGTGTCCTGCGACACTCCCCTCTGAGGAGACGCGGTTAATCCAGGGCTGTACCCACGTGCAGAGCCACTGCCAGGCTGCTGCCAAAGGAACCACACCATGCCCGAGCTCCCTCCTGCCCTTCCCCGAGCCTGGAAATCAATATTCTCCCGTTCTCATGAAATATGAGAGTCTTTCCTCCTCCCTAAATGATGAGAAGGAAGGAGGAGGGGGTTAGCCTGACAGCTGAATAGAGGTAGACAGACAGACCGATCGCATAAGCCTCATTTTCATTAGGAAAAGAAGTCTAAAATACATTGTAACCTGCAGTTTTTCTTCAAACTTTTTAATTCTTTGATTCTTGCCCTTTAGGTTTCTTAAAATTAATTGCTACTGCATCGTATTGCACACTTCATCCTGTTTTCTCTAATAGAACACTGTCCTCTTAGGAATATTTTTTTTAGCTTTCTTTTAGAGTCTCACAGCCTCTCCGTGTTCTTGAATTCTGCTCTTCATTATGCTGTACAGTCCATCAACTTACACAGGGATCTTCATGAGTTCTAGCACCATCTATGACAGACCTGTGTGTCCACTGCCTGTGAGAGCTCACAACGGAAGGCATGAATCTGCATGATATCCTAAGGGCGACCAAATCCAGGATCCCGGATGGAATCCAATCTGCACGATACCTCAGCTTTTCCAAAGTTACTGTTAGGTAACGACTGTGCTATTTCTAACCAATCCTCGGGGATTCATCTTGGGGTGCAGAAATGAAGGAAACTGGAAGAGCTGGTACCATCACACACAAGTGCTTGACAAGGACTTCACTACCAACCTTATATATGTTACCCTTATAAATACCTATTTCAGGTACTTTTTACTATGCCCTCATTTCTGAAAGATCTACATTTACTTACCTGTCTCACACGTGGATCTCCAACACAGACAGACTAATGCAGCTGAAAGATAGGACCATCTGTCTCCTGAGAGGACACCATTCCCAGTGAAGCAGCACGTATTTCTCTCATCAGTCCACCTGCAAAGTACACTGTCCCCCCCACCTGTTGAGAAAGGTTTGATTCGCCACGAGTAGGAGGTGTGTGCCTATCCACGTGCAAAATAAAGCACAGTCCATTTGCACGATGAAAGAGGAGATCACTGTATGACATCTGCAGTGAGGGCACAGGAAGCTGTAAAGAAGGGCAAAGTAAAGCCAGAAAGCTTTTTTAAAATACGGGAATGTATGGATATTCTAGCTGTCATTTCTCAGCACTGCTCTTTCAAACAAAAACACATAATAAAACAGAACTAGTGGGAAGCAGAGGGATGGATCGGGAGGGAGAGAGGCTCTACTTTGGTAGAAACACTGACTATACCTGGTC